>CAXKVY010000763.1:0-30356 GCA_964058915.1 Tetropium fuscum | reverse complement strand
TCTGGGGAACATGAAAGTAAGTGCCAGGAAATTTCCGCTTGCACTCATAGAGGCACTCGTAACACAATCGTAACATTGACTCCTCTCTCAGCGCCCTCGGCAATCCCCCAACATGTTTTTACCTCTTCGAGCAAGAATTGTTTGCAATTTTTGAACGGTGGTTACGCCAGATTCATCAACATTCCATATTTGATCTGGCGACAGCTTATATTTCTCATAAATGCTTCCAAGATTGTCAAAAAAACTTTGAACTGCATTACGATTGAATCCCGTGGCTCTAGCATAAGATGTTGCTTCGGGCATTCTAAGGGAAATATTTGTATATCTATGCAAAAACCCATATATCCATTTCTTAGAAAACATTTTAGTATCTTTATTAAAGTTGTTTAGTAAAGTTGGAATATTGTTGGTCTGAGCAAAATCAAATTCCAACTGACGAAGATCTTTATGTGATGTCAAAAAATCGTTTTTCCATTTCGAGAATGTATTCAACAATTTCATTTTCTCGTTCGACAGAAAACACTTGCCTACTCTTTTCGTTACTCTTCTCTGCAATGCAGGTTTTTGGAACATTGTACTGTTCCGCTGCCTGTCGAACTGATAGTTCATTGTTTCTAATTTTCTGTATCGCTTGTTTCTGTCATACCTTGAAAGGACCATTTTCCATGATCAGTTTTTCTTCTCTAGTAGCGATCCGTTCTAGGCATCTGTAATTGCAAAATAGACAGGAGAATATTAACAAGCTTTGTGAAGTAGCAGTGGATTCTGAAGATGGGACTTCACAACTTAGGAATCATTTCTAAGTCCCATCTTGAGAAATCTGCACATGGTTTGTTCAAAACATAACCTCTATTTGCAGTAAATGGTAATTTTAAATACAATGTATCGTAGTACTTCTAGACTAACTACTCTTATACACTAATGATGCAGATTTTCACATTCACTTAGCGTTAATAAGTTATTCACTGTTTCGCAACTAGCTATTATTTTAAGAAACCTGCCATAAATCGAAAACGTGCTCTGTGCATCGTGACAGATGTAGTGCATGCGCAGTTGTCTGCTCAAATCATAGTTATACGAACAACTTTTAAGCATCGCTAACAGATAGCGCAACTCGTCTCAAATTTTCAAGAAATAGAGGTGTCTTCTTTTTAGGAGACCGTCCCATCTTAGGTATCTCTGCCCTGCATATATTTTTGTAGCTGAAATTTCCTACTACATATTCATTTGGCATTTAATTCAAGTTTAAAAATTTTGGCTTTAACCGATAAGAATAATTCTAGGTATGTATTTTGTATTAGGAAAAAGGAATAATTTTCTCTCACAAGAAACGTAGTAGGTATAGTGAAGTATTCGCCAAACACTAAAACATCTGACTTGAATTCATTCATGAAAAAAGTTTGAGACACGCGATGTTGCCTACAAAAATAGTAGCCTTTCTCCAAATTTAAAAATGTGTATCAATATCAGCGGGAGATTGTATAATATCCGTAATAAAAAAATTAATGTGAATGCGCTGGAACGTATTAATGGTGTATCATTTCACCCCACATGCGGACTGCACATGTTTACAGTACGTAATAAATCTTAATAACCAACTTTAATAATGGCCGTATAAAAACCCACATTTTAACAGTTTTTTTTGTCGTCCTCTTTTATTTTTGAGTATTTTTATCTGTTCGAGGAGCTGATATATTTAATGTAGCGTAATTATCAAACTTCAAAAGAAAAACGGAGACTATTTGTTATCCGTCAATTACGAGAAATTTATAGATCGTTTCTTCATTCCCGATTGAAATATTTAGATTTTACTAGCTTTAAGCGTGCCTGATTTACCATTTCCTAATTTTTATAGATATATATGTAAAATATGCAGTATTTTACATTATAAATTAAAGAATTTTGTGAGGAATCATACCAGTTATTTAGGCAGTTAATAACATATCCTTTCTCCAATAATTGTACCAGCTAGAAATGTATAACAATTTATTACCCAGTGCAGACATTTTACGTATGCCCGCTATTTGCCGGTATTTTTGGAAAAAGTTCGACACTGGAGCATTAATCTGCCTACTTCCCAGGTCTAGCATAATGAATCGTTCATCTCTATGATAGAACTGAAAGGAAGTGGTTAGTTATAGTGTAAGGAGTTGTTCGCTGAGGCCTCAATCTGCCTACTCCCCAGGTCTCATAATGGGTGTTAGTACTCGCTAAGGCCTCAATCTCTCTGAGGAGTAGGCAGATTGAGGACTTAGAGAGTACTAACTAACACCCATTGTGAGACCTGGAGAGTAGGTTTTTTTTGTCGGGTAGAACGCTCATGCTTTCCTTGGCCGGATCAAGCCTCAATGTGGGACTCAGTCACCACTTCTGTGTAACTGCCTTACCCACCAAAACCAACTCAGATCTTTTAAGTGTGTCTTCTCCTGGAACTGCCCTAGGCATTACTTCGGAGAAGAGAGATGTTAAAGATGATGACCCCTTTTCTGATATTCCAACGTATCTTTCTTTTTGTTCTATAATAGTCTTAGCTAGCTTACATATGGCTTCCCAGTTATCCTTCTTTTCCAGCATTTTTTCTATTATATTTTGCGGAGTCACCTCTCCCATGGTATTTTCCACCATTCTTCTATCCCCTTCCCATCTAGGGCACTCAAAGAATGCTCTACAGTGTCTGTATTTCCACAATATGTGCATTTATCGCTTTCCGCAACCTTTAACCGTTCTCTGTAGACTTGGAAGCACCCATGACCTTAAATTAACTGAGTAAGGTGATAAGTCACTTCTCCGTGTTTTCTGTTGACCCATGCCTCTAATTGTGGTACGAGCCTTCGAGTCCATAGGCCTTTGTGTTTGCTGCGACTCCTGCTGCCATTTTTTTAAAGTCATTTCACAAGTTATTTTTCTGTTAACTCCCTCCTATATAGCACACCGCTATTCCACCAGTAGGTATATTGGCGGAGTTCTAGCTATTACTAACAGTGCGTGTGACGCTGTTCTATAGGCTCTCGTGATTCGAATTGCGGCTTTGCGTTGGACACTCAGTAGGATGTTCCTATAGATCTCCCTCTTCATGGCTTTTCTCCATGTCATCGCACCGTAAAGAACAATTGACTGGAGTACAGTGAACAGTATTCTGCTATTTGCCTCCCGAGGGCCTTCGATATTTGGTAGGCTTCTACTTATATTGCCGATGACTTTCCCTGCCTTTTTAGAAATATTCTTGACGTACTTTCCCATTCTCATATTCCTGTCTAGGTGGACTCCTAGATACTTTATATGTTCTTGGCTTCTTATTGTCATGTCTTTGACTTTCACTTCAGCCTGCTTTATAGTTCTACCCCCTGCAAGAACCATTAACCTCGTTTTTTGCGGAGCCAGATTAAACTGTTTTGTCCTCAATCATTTTATCACATCTCTGATTACTTTATTCGAGGTGACCTGTAATATTTTCTTGTCTTTTTCTGCTACCACAATTGCAAGGTCATCCGATAAGCGTTATAGTACGTGGTACTGGTATCCTAAGAATACTATCATAATAGATGTTCCACAACGTTGGTCCGAGGACTGATCCCTAAGGTACCCCGTACGTCATCTTCATTTTTTCATTATTTCCAACGTGTAGCCATCTTTCCTCCAGGTAGCTTGCTATCATGTTATACACGTAGGGATCTATTTCTCTCTTTTTAAGTTCTTCTAATATGCCATTCCAGGGAGATGAGTTGAATGCATTTCGAATATCCACTGTTATAAGCAGACATCTTTTCCTGCCTGCCCTTTTATTTACTTCGTCCGCAATTTCGTCGGGGAGTAGGTAGATTGAGTCCTCAGCGTCGAACACTTCCTTACACATCCTAACGACTACTTTAACATTTTCCTTTCAGTTCTATCTGAAATGAACGATTCCTTAGGCTAGACCTGAGAAGTAGGCAGATTGAGAGGCCCCAGTGTCGCACCTTTTCTTAAAATAACTCCCTCCCCCTGTCTATTGAAAATGGCGCCAAAGCAGATACCGAAACGTCGAGACTTCAGACCTCGACTTCGGTTCAACCAGAGTACTTAGTAATTTAATGATTAATGATAATTAAGCAAATTATATTTAAATGTCATAGTGACTTAAATACTTGTCTTAATGACTTTATGTGACAACAGGCTACTTGACTGTTTCGCCGAATAACAACCCGTCGGTGAATTAATTTGAGAGGCAATGTGAGCATAACTTTATTTTTTGTGGGCAATCAATTTCTCGAAGAAAACTCAATATACAAAAATGTTGCAGATGGAAGCTATATTTGCACATCAATTTTTTTTATTTTTAAGTAAAGAGATGATCCCTAAGGTACCCCGCACGTCTACTACATGTTTTCATTATTTCCAACGTGTAGCCATCTTTCCTCCAGGTAGCTTGCTATCATGTTATACACGTAGGGAGCTATTTCTCTCTTTTTAAGTTCTTCTAATATGCCATTCCAGGGAGCTGAGTTGAATGCATTTCGAATATCCACTGTTATAAGCAGACATCTTTTCCTGCCTGCCCTTTTATCTACTTCGTCGGCAATTTCGTCGGGGAGTAGGTAGATTGAGTCCCCAGCGCCGAACACCTCCTTACACATCCTAACGACTACCTTAACATTTTCCTTTCAGTTCTATCTGAAATGAACGATTCCTTAGGCTAGACCTGAGAAGTAGGCAGATTGAGAGGCCCCAGTGTCGAACCTTTTCTTAAAATAACTCCCTCCCCCTGACTATTGAAAATGGCACCAAAGCAGATACCGAAACGTCGAGACTTCAGACTTCGACTTCGGTTCAACCAGAGTACTTAGTAATTTAATGATTAATGATAATTAAGAAAATTATATTTAAATGTAATAGTGACTTAAATACTTGTGGTTAGGCCACACACTATACACCTAAGAATATTCGTTTATGGGTCTGTCACTGCCATGAATATGTTCATTCATCATAAAAAGCCTTTGAGATTAAGTTTTTGTTTTCTTGAAAAACTGTGGGCAGGTCGAACCGCATATATAGAAATATAGAAAAGTAGTAGAGATTAGTATATTAGATAGACAGTGCTTAAATAGAAAACCGGCTATAATATAGTACTCACAAATTAGTAGTCATATAGATTAAATATTATTTCCTTTAATTTTCCTTTCGTTATCCTCCTGACCTTATCCATAATATTTAATAAAAGCGGTGAAATAGTGCCACCTCTAGAGGACAAATGGTGAGTACATTGTTGTAACTTATAGACAATATTATTAGTAGTAAAATATTATTTGATACAGTCCATTATTTAAACAGAATGATATAGTAGAACCAGCATTGATAGTTACCAACTTGTCTTAATGATTTTATTTGACAACAGGCTACTTGACTGTTTCGCCGAATAACAACCCCTCAGTGAATTTATTTGAAAGGCAATGTGAGCATAACTTTATTTTTGTGGGCAAACAATTAATTTCTCGAAGAAAACTCAAGATACAAAAAAGTTGCAGATGGAAGCTATATTTGCAAATCAATTTTTTTAATTTTTAAGTAAATAGATGTCGACGCGTTATAATGTTCTGAAGAAGAATATTATAGTGGTTGTTGTATCTTCTTAATCTACCTTGTAACAATATCTCAGGATTACAAAAAGTGTCACAAACTGTCATTTTATTAGTGCAAGTTCATATTGGAGAAAATAAAATAAAATAAATAAAATCCATGTGTTACCCAACTTTAGAGGGCTGTAACTTGGAGGGGAAGGGGTTCTGGAAAAAAAATGGATGCATTCACCTTAATTTTTGCTGAAAACATTATGTTAAATGTATAAAAAATGTATGTTAAAAGTATGTTAAAAGGAAAATATCAGAATCGAATTCAGATTCTGATATTTTCCTTGATCACGTGTTTTTGTAAACATAATAATATATGACACGACTGCATGTGGCCTACTTGGCTTCGTCATGTCGTCATTTATGAGTGCCACGGTACAAGGAATTCTAATTATTTTTTCTATACTTTCATGTAAACACTTTTTTGACTGTCGGCGTAAATGAATTATATCGACAGCGGATTAGCGAACGAATTAGTTTTCTATTCCCATCTACTGGCTTGGCAAAGCAATATTTGTCTAATGTACTACGTTATGTATCTGTCCTGTATATGATATATCGAATTAAGATCTAAGGTTATTTAGTCTAAGAAAGAAACACGTAGGTCTCTGGGAGGCGTTCTCAATCTGTCATGTTTAATCCGTTCTTAAATTATCCCAGAAGACGGATTCTGTTCTAAAATATTAATCTTTTTTTTTATAAATACATCACAGGAAGTATACTCCTAATTACAAATTTCACGACATTAATATCGAATATTACAATATTGGTCCATGTTTGAGCCTTCTGTGATCTCAGCGGATCATTCGACTGCCTTAATAATAATATACTTATCTATTTCTTCATATATCAGAATTAATGGTTTAGCCAAAACTTTTAATTTATAAACACTGATGAAACTAATGCAAACAGTTTTCGTAATAGACAGAAAGCATGCGATAGTATTAACCTGAATACCAATAATTAATTGTACAATTATTGTGTTCGTTCGTAGTAGTGACCGTAGTGTTCATTTATTAGGATTGACAATTGATGCATCTCTGAATTAGCAGGATCAATCAAATTAGGGGAAATTTTATGCTGAAAAAAGATTATGATATTGGATTTAAAAAATAAAAATAAGTAACACAATAGTGGCTGGAAAACTGATAGCTTGTGTAGCGTTGAAAATCATATTTTTGTTAATCAAAATGTGTTTTATAATACAAATGCATATGTATTTCATCAGTCTTGTTCATAGTCTTCCAACAAAGACATTGTAAATGTACGCGAAGGATATGATGAACAGCAGTAACTTCAGTAGGTGGCAATCTCGCAATATTTAATTCACCTTTGGCAGTTGTGATTTTTTTTCAAGTATAGATTATATCGTAGTAGGTTCGGAGTCTCTGTCTTTGGATTTCCACCGTACAATTATACCAATGTTTGGTGCCAATATCTGTGAGTTCCTTTCTGTTTGAATTTCCTTATCCAAACAGATAAGCGCGTAAAATACCGTGTAATTTGTTACCAGACATGATTTTTTTAATTTTTGATATTTTTTTGCAAGATGGTGGCCGAAAAAAACGCCTTTTACACACAGATTTCTATACTTTTAGTAGATTAAGAAGATACAACAACAAACTAAAAAAATTCAAACACCGTCTTTGTGGGATATTAGTTACTCTATGCTACAATCCCGTGATAATTCCGGGAATGATTAATGGTTTAGCAGGTCGTAACTCACTTACACCCATCCGAGAAAAATTAAATTCCTCCATGCAAAGAATATAATAAAAATCTCTCTCCGCCTAAAAAGATGACAGATGTACCTGCCAACTACCATGTGTCTTGATTAACTTCAAAAGTAAAAAATGATGATTCTTCAGTTATCATTAGCATGAATAATGTGCGGTTTGTGTCTGTGATGAGTCATATGTTAAGTGCGACTATAGTGTTTTTGTTTGATATACAAACTAGAGCAAAAAATTGTGCGGCATTTTACAAAGAAAACCCGTACCAATTACTACAGAAGTGGTAAATGACATCACTATGCAATAGAAAAGGATTTAGTGTAAAATTGTATACTGCCACAATTTCTTGTGAATAGAACTAGGGTCTCCAGTCCGTGGCTTACGATATCGGTCGCTATCCCTCTTCAACTCATATAAATCCCATTTCCCTTCTGGCTCACTTAGAAGACACCTGCATGAACAAGCCGGCGATTTACTGGCTTTACTGCTCAGTGGCGTATCATCACGCGCAACCAAGGTGAAGTGACTTCAAAAGATGTCTTACTATGTCATATTCATATATGTGCAAAACCTTAAGGCAAAAAATTAATTAGTTTTGAATGTATTTAAAATATATTGAAAAAAAATTGCATGCTGCGTGTACAATTTAGTGCTCAATTTAGCCAATAACAATTTAAACTAAAAGAAAGAAATTAAATGGACCACCTCATTAGTTTGCATATCAAACGAAAGCACTATAGTTAAGTTGCATTTATGGAGTAAAGTAAGTAGTTTGCAGTGTATTTATCTCTACTTTTGTTAGTTGCATTTTTTTAAATAAATCTGCGTTTGCTGTTTATTTGACCATCCTAATTTCTTTTCGGTACTGAGTTTTTTATTAATTGTGCCAAATGCATAATTCTAGGGGGGTGTATGGTATTTTTTTAAGAAATTTTAGAATTTTTTTTAGGAATTGAGATTTAATTTCTCGTTTTATGGTGTACTATTTTGATCTTCCTTCAATAAATCCCTGCTATAAGTTGCATGTAAACAATTTATTTATATTTAATATACCTACTTAAAGATCAAAGCGACATATCAAAATAAAGACCAGACAAAAACTATTAATCTAATTGCTTATCCAGATAGTCGTAGCAGTAGTTTTTATTAATATTAAATAAATAACTCTTATTTATGCCTTTGACGACGCCGGCGATGGCGTTTACTTTTTCATATGCCAAATAAATATTCTCCATAACTCACGTGTAAACGGTACATCGACATGTCTCAGTTGGATGGTGGATATATATATATATATATATATATATATATATATATATATATATATATATATATATATATATATATATATATATATATATATATATATATATATATATCTGTGTGAAACTCATCATCTGGACACTGCGGGTTTATTCCGCTTCTCGGAAAATAATTTCATATTGTTAGGAGTTATCTATAGCAATATATAATTTCTTCACTCAGCGACAGTAGATACTAAATTTCTATGTAACATTTAGACCACCTGAAAATTTGGTCAGTATTTCCAACCGATGGAGTCCCAGCAGAAGTGTTTGTCCCAGAGTTGGGGGTGATTTAAATCAATTGATTTAAATCACGGTAGGTAGTAAATAAGAGAGATATACACATGAAGTAGTGCAGCGCTGACTTACGTCGTAATCTATCACGTTAGAGGGAGATATATCACAGATGGAGTCAAATTCTTCGAAAGTTTTAATATTAATTCGACAAATACTGAATTTAAGTGAATAGCACGGTAGTAAACTTATTACCGTGGTGAATAGCAATGGAATGATGGTTTATGTGTCGTAAAACCAAACAAAAAATATGAGGATTTTTGTGTTATTTTACTGTGTTTAAGACATTTCCGTCGTTCGTTCAACCGTTACGGTTATTTTGAAATATCATATCTATTCCTTCACTGTATTTACTTCTGTCTGAATTCTTTCTTTTACTGCGTTGAGTTCGACTTAAATTTTTTCTTTAACTACTTCAATTTCCTTTTTTCGTCTCTCCTTATCTTCCTCTCTTTCTTTTGCCAGTATGTTAATTAATCCCCTCATTATGTCTTTTTGGGCCTCTCTAGATAAAGAGCGGAAGTTGAAATGAGACAGAAAAAGAGGAACACTCTTTTTCTGTCTCATTTCATCTTCCTCTTTTTATCTTTCTTTTTCTTATTTGTCTGCCCGTCGTCGTCTCTCTTCCTCTTCCTTTCATGTCTTCCATGTAATTTCATATTCCTATCTGCGTTTTGCTTCCCTCGTGTTTCGTCTGCCTTCCTCCCCTTTTTCTGTGTTTCGCCTCTTTTCATCTTTCTCTAATTATTGTTTTAACATCTCCATTCCGTCCTTAAGATCTGCCATCTCGCCATAATAGATAGAACGAGTTTTCACCAAAAAATTTTGTGTCTTCTACTCTCTTATTCTGCACTACACACTAATTATTACGCCACTGGGTTCGTGTAATAAGTGGTACTGTCCAGAGTCCAAATACTTACGCTTTATTAACTTTCAAACTCAACAAAACACAACTGTTTACAATGATATGATGATGATTTATCATTTACAATGATAAATCACTATCGCGAACTGAACTTTTTTTAGTACTTGTTACTTTGTCTGGTCTCTAATAACGTTAACTAAAAACTGATAAAGATCGGCTGGCCCTTATATACTACTTTCAAGATTCTAGAAATATCTAGAAGTTCTCGATTATTCCATCCAATTCTAGATTGTGTACAGGGCGCCTCTAAGGGTTCTACAGGAAGTAGTCTATATGTTCTTATGCCGTAACTATTCTAAATAGGGCCAGGGGGTGTTATTTGAAGTGGTTGAGATTTAGTCCCTGGGGGTTGTATCTAATAAAGAAAGAAGAAAAGCAACAAATATATAGAAATATAAAATATACGTAGAAAAATATGTTAATTTAAAGTAAATTTAATTTAATAAGTAAATTTAAAAATCAGAAGTTTAAAAACCGGAACATACTGACACAATTTGTATACATCACATAAAACACATAGCGTGGTAATGCAATAATTGAATTAACCAGATTATTTTTCCGACCCAAATATCGACCAATAGAATTGCACCATTCGACGTCACGTGGTACAACCTACATGGTATTATACTGATAATTTTTTGATTATTTTCTCTGGTAGTTGCTATATATAAACAACAAAACATAATCCAGTCAAATTAACCACACGTCAAACTGACAGGTTGAATTCAATTGTGAAAATTGGAGATTTTGCATGAAAATGAGTCGATTTGGAGTTTGTTCTCTGTCCACCATCGATAAAAAAGTCAAAGGAAATGTTCCCATTAATACGGAGAAGGCAAAAAAAACAGTTTGGAACCAATTTACTACTTTTTGTACTGAGAGGGAATACACATTAAGTGCTGAAACGAGTGAAGCGCAATTGGCAAACATTATGAAAGATTACGCTTACAATATGAAGAAAATGGATGGAGAAGACTATAAGGAAGGTACAATAAAAACAATGTGGAATCAGACGGAAAAATAATCCCCCGAATACCACACGAGCTTCAAAATTATCTGGCATTTCCCTCAAGGTTCCCTGCAAACAAATAAAGTCGTCAAGTTTTTCAGGAAAAATCACTCGCGCTTCGCGCTCGTGATTTTTTAACCTGAAAAACTTGACTCCTTCATTTGTTTGCAACGAACCTATCGGGAAATACCCGATAATTTTGAAGCTCTTGTGGTATTATAAGTGATAATTCTATAATTGAATTTCGCCCTCTCTTTCTTCATAGAAAATATCGATCTTAGAGAAAAATGATGAGGACCAAAATTATAGGAAATTTCGAAACAACTTTGGTCATTACCATTTTTCGTGTGAAATTGAAAATAACGAGTTATTCAATAAATACAAATTCACCATTAAATTCAAGGTGGCATGAGCCCCCTCCCCAACGATTTGCGTAAGAAAGTCGCTACTTTAAAGTTTTTCCGTGTCAACATTTTTTGGTCTAATTTGCCTGTACTCAAAACATATTTGAATGAATGAAGAATTTGAATAAAAATATAGGAGCACGCCCTTGACCGCTTCGGATTATAGGTTTTTACTAGCTGTTACCCGCGGCTTCGTCCGCGCATATTTAACGCGCGTTCTGACTCCGCGCGACAGGCGGTGGCTTTTGTGATATTTTTTTCGCAGAACCTTAATCATTTTTCTAAAATAAGAGTACCCTAAGTTACTTCTTATAACATTAGCTGTCTGCCAGTGAAAGTCCCGTCAAAATCGGTCCAGCCGTTTCGGCGACTATAGTGTTTTCGTTTGATATACAAACTAGAGCAAAAAATTGTGACGCATTTTACAAAGAAAACCCGTACCAATTACAACAGAAGCGGTAAATCACATCACTATGCAATACAAAAGGATATTTAGTGTAAAATTGTATACCGCCACAATTTCTTGTGAATAGAACTAGAGTCTCCAGTCCGCGGTTTAGTATATCGGTCGCTATCCCTCTTCAACTCATATAAATCCCATTTCCCTTCTCGCTCACTTAGAAGACATCTGCATGAACAAGCCGGCGATTTCCTGACTTTACTGCTCAGTGGCAATGCGCAACCGTGATGAAGTGACTTCAAAAGATGTCCCATTATGTCATATTCATATATGTGCAAAACTTTAAGTAAAAAATTATTTAGTTTTGAATGTAAAAAATGTTACATTCAAGGACCACGGGGAGGTAAGTGTGCCCCTTGCCAGGATAGAACATGGTTAGGTTACTTATTATTAGTATAGGTAAGACTGTTAGTAAAATTTATAACAAATAAACTCACCAATTTAAGAGATATGTTATTATTTACACATACAGTTACACTCACATTGCTACGTTTCACTGTCACTTATTAGTAGCACTCTTCACAAAAACTCACTTCAGAAATTCATATCACTATTCACTATCTGAAAATAAGTCACTTTCACTACTGTCTTCATTTACATTTATTATGACTGGTTATGACAGCGTATCCATCATAATATCGAGTATGGAGTATAGACCATCTGAAGAAGGTGAAATCAAGAATGTGGGATTCTTGATTTCACCTTCTTCAGATGGTCTATACATTTTATCCAGTTGGCTGCATTTACTTCTTTAGTTGCACCATTGAATTCATCAAAAATTCATCAGCTTAATGTTGTATTTTCTCTAGCTCCCTTTTATTTACGCCCAAATAAGCTCAATTGGGTTAAGTCCGAGGTGATGTGAAGGCAATCGAATTACCTCCATTCCTCTTGCTTTGGGAATTTCATCCACTACTTAGAAAAAATACTTCTTGAAAGCTGGAAAATGTTGCCTTGCCAGTGTCAACAATTCAGCTTTAAGTAGCGAATCATCGTGTTCAATGTTTCTTTCTTCCAGGCAGTATTTAATTTGCCATTTCCACTTTGCAGTTGTGGGCAGCTTCTGTTCTACGAGAATGATAAGATTATTGTTTTTTGTTTTATTTCCTATATTAGGATAATTGCGCGCCACTGAGCACCGCATTCCATTAATTTGCATATCAAACGAAAGCACAATAGCCGGAAAAAACAGACAAACAAAAATTTTAAAAATTAGTTATTGTTATAAGTACCGTATATACTTTCATATGCATTTAGTAACAAGCTATTGTTACATTACAAACAGAGCCTTCAATTTTATTCGTATAGATTAGTGATTGGTCTCTTTTATTTTCAAACATACCATAGTGCATCCATCATAAGTGATCATTGAAATTCGTGCGGCCTGGTGATGTGTTTTGATGCCTGTGACTTATGGTGTCATCCATATTTAAATATTTATTACGGATTGCAGTTAATTGATTACTGTGCATTAATATAGAGTATCTTATGGATGAGTATTTCGAATTGTGCCCCTCGAGGAACATTTCCGGTATAGGTGTACATAAGTTGCAGTGCTGTTGCAATAAATGCGTGTGTATTACTATCCGCGGCGGCCCAGACAGACATAAATTTAACTTCTATTAATATTGCTATAAATCCTGCGGAATAAGGACCGCGAGCTCTATAGAGATTGCGGAATTTAATTTGAGCCTTGTCGCTTGTCTCAGGCCGATTAATCCAACGCTGTCTAGGTTTTGTATAGTCCTGGAACTCATCCAAATCAGAAATATTTCTCACTTCACAGATGCCGGTTTTATTTTAAATTAGGTACAGCGAGAGGAACACTGCTTACCTAGCTACTACCATATTGTTATTAACGATCAGTATACTCCATAGTATGTTTATCAGGATACGTGGATAAGTGTTCTCTAGTCATAAAACTCAAGGTAGGGGAATAGGGGGCAAAACCGGATACGAAACCATTTAAAATTTATTTGAAAATGTTTTATTGAGAAAATAACTATTAACAGATATTCTTATAAGTATAAAGCAAGTATAAACTGAAAATAAAGTTTCATCTTAGCAAAACATTAGAACAGAAAAATATTTTCTCCTAATTGGTTGAAAATCCGGTTATGCCCCTACCCAAGGGGTACAACCAGACATTTTGGGGCAAAACCGGATGTGTCTAAAGTCTATTTTAAATATGGGTGCACTTATTACACATAAGTTCGTCAAGGTCTTCCACAGACAAATAGGTAGGTACATCCCTCGTGGGCCCATTTTCTACAATTTAATCATTACTCATCCATCTGATTTTTTTGGTGAAGAGTAAGATTCCTGAAAATATAAACGTAGAGCTTCATCTTCCTGCTCAACTTCACTATCGCCTTCTGTTGAACTTACATTTGTTTCTTCTACCTCCTCTTTCTCGTTCCGTTTTGCTTTTGAGGTTTTCATATCTCCACCAAATACGTTTTTTTTGTCGATGCTGTTTTTTTTTCGCGTTGGGGTTTGAAATGTTTCCTTCAATAAGAATGAATTGAAGGCGATTCTGTCAGGATGGCAGTTTTTCCTCTCTTCCTGGTTACTTTTCCGACATGCCTTGACACGTGCGGCACAGGAGAAAGGATTTCTGGCGTCACCGAAAAGTTTGAGTACAGACCTGAAGGTCCTGGTTGTGATTTAGAAATATTTGTTGTTGCACTTCTTCATTCCCATGTTCACTCCTTGTCCCATAATGTTGTCTTCGTCCCCTATAATTTCTGTGTCTGAATCTACTGGCTGAAAAATATAAGTTTTCCTAATCCAGCCCCTCTGCTCAGGATCAATGTCTTTTCCCAACCAGGCATGAGCTTGATAATACACTCTACACAAATGCTGTTGAGCTGCTGAAGATGTTGGGGGAAGTGAGGATAATTTTACAGCTGTTGAAAGTTTTGCAGATCTGGCAAATGTTAAATATCTGTAATTGTCTATGGAAGTTTCCGTTTTGGTAGCACCATATATTGCAAGAATAATCTTCATTCCATTACAAATCATGTTTCGAAATATCAATTTGAAACACACACTTTAAAATAATTGGGTTCATGATAATTGCACAACTATAAATATCTCAAAATCAAATCTCAACAGTACTTTCGTTGCGCTACTGCATGTAAATATGACAGATGACAGTTGCCCATCTGCGTTACTCGACCGCTCACGAGAAGATGGCGCTGCGTACGTGTGTACCAATATTTTGTGACATTTGAAAACCTTGCCATATTTAAAACAATTTTTAATAAACGTTTCAACTGTCGAGTTTTGTAGGTACTAAATTCAATAAGTTGACGTAAACGCTTTCGTGTTTATAGGCATTCTATCTTCTATCCCAACATTACAAGTTGCATTTAATGAATTTTTTTTTTCAGAACGGAGCTACAAACCAATTTGTGTGTGAAAGACTTCATCAATTCAGTGAACCCTTGCACAGATTCTCCTCCTCCCACAATGGTAAATATTCACAAATTTCGCATGCAACTAAATATTTCATGAAATAGCTTTAAAAAATTATTTAGGTAGGTACTCCTTTTGAATTACAATTTCAAAATAACTTGTTTTAAAACTTGTATCTATATAAATTAGCTAATATGAATAAATATCAACTTTAAATCCAATTTACTAATAATTACATTGTATAGGTACTTACTAATTTAGTTAATAATAACAATGGCCAATGTTTGATTACAACGTATACATTTATTTTATTTGTCAACTAAAATCTGAAATACTTCTTATATCTATTAGTGTATTATATTGCCGCCTATAAATATCTGCAACATATACAGCCACTTAATTCGTTGGTTTCAGATAATTTCTTAATAAATTCTACAAAACAATCATCTCGTTTACATTCTACTTTAGGGGGTAATATAATTCGCCCATCACGAAGATTCCCAGGCACTAACAAAACAGATGTTTCCTCCGTTAATGCCTAAATCGTGTCTTCGTGACTGTTTGGCACGCTCAAAGTCAAAATATCACAGAAATAGACAAATTAGGCCGTCTCCGCGTATAAGTTGTCACGGATTTCCCCCGCCCAGGTCATAAGTCAATGGATCTGGAACAGTTTATGTATTTTAGTATATGTATTATGTATATGTATTATGTATTATATATATATATTATATATATATATATATATATATATATATATATATATATATATATATATATATATATATATATATATATATATATATATATATATATATATATATATATATATTTTGTGAAAAGTAATCTTGGGTTTGTAGCATTTCATTACATAGAAATAAGCAACTAGACGAATAAGAAAGAAAACACACTTACCAGTACTATATCTGGACACACATACGTATATTCATTTCCGTATGTGTGTCCAGATATAGTACTGGTAAGTGTGTTTTCTTTCTTATTCGGCTAGTTGCTTATTTCTATGTAATGAAATGCTACAAACCCAAGATTACTTTTCACAAAATAAATATGAGTAGCAAAGAATTTCAAAGCTAATATATATATATATATATATATATATATATATATATATATATATATATATATATATATATATATATATATATATATATATATATATATATATATATATATATATATATATATATATATACACATATATATATATATATATATATATATATATATATATATATATATATATATATATATATATATATATATATATATATATATACACATATATATATATATATATATATATATATATATATATATATATATATATATATATATATATATATATATATACACATATATATATATATATATATATATATATATATATATATATATATATATATATATATATATATATATATATATATATTTATATATATATATATATATATATATATATATATATAAATAAAATTATTAATAAAAGCATTATCCAGATGTTAAACTTTAAAATGCGTAAAATCTTGTACAATCTGTTGAAACAACTACTTTTCCTAGCTATATGCTAGAAAATATTGAATTACATATACAATAGAATTCTGAAGCATTTAAAGAGGGATTGATACAGAAATTGCTTGCTTAGTAAAAACTAATCATTTGTCATCTTATGTTTTAATTATTATTTAGAGAATTCGAAAAAAAAAGATTTCTTTTCACATAATAAATATGAATAACAAAGAACTTAAAAGCTGATAAGGGTGAATTCTAGGGTGACTCTAGGCTGATTCTAGGCTGATTCTAGGGTGAAAATTGGAACCTTTTTTTCGAAAATGCTATAAAAAAAAATAAAAATAAAATAAATGTTCCCTATTGTGGGACCTTACTTTTGTGAGAATGGAAATGAAGATAATAGCGTGGTAATTTTGGAACGATATGCAAAAACTTTTCTCAATAGGTAAGAGTTACGGCATTTTCCTGAAAACAAAAACTTTCAGCATGTCATACTGCCCGCGCATCCATGAATATCCTACGGCATCTGTTCTAAGGACGCTTGATTTCAAGGTTTGGTGATCTGCAATGGCCCCCGAGGTCATGTGACTTAATACCCTGTGATTTTTGATTATGGGGCTGTTTAAAATCCAGGGTTTACATCAATAATCCCCAAAATATCGACGAATTAAAAGAAAATATTCGAACAGAAATACGTCATATTGCTCTATTAATGTTGCATATCGCTATGCGAAATCAAGATCGGTTAAATTAGATTAATTTAACCGATATTGATGCGAAATATGGTGTCTAAAGAAGAATGATCAAGAAGGTTGTCATCTGACACACAATTTTTAAAAATTAGGCTAGTTATTTTTATTATTATGTCGTTTTCCTTATTATTGAATTTCTTGGATTCCATATTTTGATTAAAATCATTTTATACCTATTTTGGTAATTTTTTTTGAGTTTTTCTATCGAAAAACACCAAAAACACATGTTTTTGCAAAGTTATTAGACTTATTAGACTTATTATAAGTAGGTACTTAGACAAAATGTGTCACTACGTTATGGGCCACCATTTACATAATTGTAGAGGAAATATGAAGTAATTTTTCTCACAATATCTTATTTATTCAATTGCAACCGCTTCTGACTGTTCATGTAAAGCTATCATCACGCTACGAGATATACTACTGGGAATATATTTTCGTTTGCTGTTTTCGAAATAGTGAGAATAGTGTTCGAAACGATATTGGTTCTAAGTAACTTGTTCTAGGGGTTGACGAACATATCGGATACTATTAAAATTTCTTTAGTTTCATAACACAAACGTTTTAAAATATCTATAAACTTTCCTTTTAATACTACATCGTTCTAAATTTTGTTAGATGCGCATGGTCACTTACATGCTAAAATGCTAAGAGGTAAAAAAATATTTTTTTCTAATTTTGACATGTAAATTGATATTTTTCAAAACCCTTTGACGTTAGGAAACGTCTTACTTTTCACAACCAGTTACTAAAAGTAAAATATTACGCAACTGGTTTTGTAAAGTTGGCCATTTCAGAGTAAGGTATTTAGACCTGACTAGCTATGTAAGCTGTGGCGAGCTGTCACACCGTTACAATCTACTGGATTGTTCTTAAACGTATAAAATTCAGAGTTTTCTTTTCATAAAATATAAAATTGGTGAAAATTAGAAAAAATCTTTTATGAAACACGTTGGGTAACACTATTTTGTGTTAACTCGCATCCTTTTGCGGAACTCGCTAGGGCTCGTTCCGCAGAAATCTGCTCGTTACACAAAATATTACTTCTCCCAACTGGTTACATAAATAGCTATTTCCATCCAGCAATGGAGAACCTCAGCCCCATTCTTTTATCATTTTTTGGAACATGTGCATTACACCAGTAGTTGGATAAAAATTCTATACAGTCGTTAAAATTGCTATTATTATCGAACATTTTGTTTTTTTATGATGGTTTTATGTTAAAAATTGTTGAATTGACAGCATATTAACTGGAATCATATATTTTTCTAATGCATCCTTGATTTCCAAAACGGATTTTTGAATTTTCAAATTTTTGACAGGAGTAGGATCGTTGGGGACTTTTGACAATTCATATTTAATAGTGTATTTAAGACCTACCAGATTTCAGCCATATGCGAATTTTTGCAGACCTAAATGTCTATATTGACTGTGCTATAAAGTGGAATAAATAATTACTCTATTCTACTAAAATTTATTTTAAAACATTTTTTTTGTGTAGGCAACTAATAAGTATACATAGATATAAATAAAGAATAACGTCCATCACGATTAATGTGTCGAAATAATGCCCTATTTCTCGTAGCGCACTTAGATATGATACAATCGTAATTAAGGTCAGTCCTGGATCCAATTTGGACGACATATAATTTGGATTAGCTGAAATGAAAATTTAATATCCGTTCCTGTTGACAATCGTGGAAGTTTTCAAACTATTCGGTTGCATATAGCTATTTACAATACAAGGATTACATTAATATGCATTCGACCGAAACGCTGCTATAAAATACATTTCAATTTAGGTTTTAGCAAAAATATGGTAGTTTGAGTAAGCGGGTTTATGAATAGGACCTTTTTCTTGACCGCCAATTTAATGACGTCATTACTGGTCAATGGGGTCAATATCCATGAAATCGAGATTTCATTGGTCGTCCACAGGGGCCGGTTGTATAAAAATGACCTGAACTGCTGCCGTTCGTCACTAATTAAATTAGTGTTCATAGAACTGGCGCCCATAAAACGAAGAAGGATTTAATAGGGAAGAAATAGTGCAAGTATCCTGTAAGCAGATCAAATATTTCTTCATCATACTATTACTTTTACAATATCTCATTTTATACAAAATTTTAAAACAACGTACTAGAGAATTCACATATTTCATAATTATTCCCAACCTGGGAATTTCATAACATTTCTTCATAAAATTCATCTATCACAAATTATCCCAAGAGGTTTCACATATATTCAAATATCATAAATTGGCGCCCAACATGGGGCCATAAAAGCTTTACAAAAATTCACATATAATAAATTGGCGCCCAACGTGGGGCTTTCATAACATTTCTTCATAAAATTCATATATTATAAATTATCGCCCAACGTAGGGGCGTTAAAAGCTTTACAAAAATTCATATATAATAATATATCGTATAAATTCGAGTAATTGCAAAGCCCTTTATAGACTTTTGAAAATAAATAAAATTTTAATTCCGTAAAATTATTTTCGATTTCACAAGTTACCAATATTGACCTGGCAAGTTTGAGTTACAACATTGAGTTACTAATATGACCAATATTTTAAAACTACAATAACACTACTTGGGCAGCTTGGGCCTTGTATATATATCATATCTACGGTATTTATGTAATTCGCAATTATTTTTTATTAATATAATTAGTATTAGATATATTTATATTATCAAATAATTTTAATAATTACGTTATTGATATAATTTAGTCACGTGACAGATGAGGGCGATTCTCATATGAAGTATCCGAAAAATTGCAGCAACCAAGGAAAATCTGATTGAGAAATGGACGAACGACATATCATGTTAGCCTCTCCCATCTCGCACAGTTAATTTTACTGACAATAAATCCTGGCTCGCAACACAATATATTAGTAAAATAAATCAAGACATTTTTATTATTACGTATTTTTGACTGAAAGATGCCCATTAGGCACGGCCTATGTATTTTACAAAGTACATTCATTATGATGGAGCACCGGTATTCTTTAATGCGGTGTATTTGGCCACCGTTCTAGACATTAAATAAATAAACTTGCTTCATCGCCAGATGTATGATCTTAACATACTATTATTGCCGACATTTCAAACCGTAATTAAAGCCTTAACGACACGCTTGCGGACAAATAAAACTGCGTTATGGAAATTTAAACGATCGCTCAGAAGTACTTGGTGATATAATGATAATATTATCAGGCAACCCACACGCCTGATTACTGTTTGTAACATCGAAATATGAGACATAAAAAATTTTCAAAGGATACCCACAATTGCCGTAATGGGACATCGGGGCAGTATAACTTTTCTTACAGCAAGCTAAAATCGTCACTATGAAGTTGTTATGTTTTGATAGAATACTAATAACTAATCAATTTTAACACAAAATCCATCAAAATAATACACTAAATTAAAGAATAACTGTATTACTTCTATTTTAAGAATTATTGTTGACCCACTTTACCACAAAACATTGGATGGTATTAGGCAATTTAGGCATCCAATGAATGCCACTGATGCCGATGTGACACGGCCGAGAAACGTGTAAAATGGATCCGTAATATTTGATTGGGAAACATTCTTATTCTGCAACTGATTTACCATCTAATTGTTTCATGATATGACGAAAGGTATAGAGTGATATCAATATTTTGTTATACTACATGATAATGTCGGGCGGGAATAATGTGATGGGCGATGTATATAAAATCAATTGTTTTTCCTTAAATTCCTGGAAATCGGTTATACTTGACAACGCTGTTAAAAATCCGGTAGCAGGTGTGAAGGGATCGATATAATGAGGGTTTTTTGCTCGGGTTTTTATGTCTCATATTACGATGTTAGAAACTATAACAATGGCTAACACCTTGGCCTATAATATATTATTGTATGCACAATTATTCTTTTATGACATTCATAAATAATATATACGACTTTAATATAGTATTGTGGAATTTGATATTATAATTGGATACTGAGAAATTTGAGAATTATATGTGGCAACTGCGCGGTATCTTATACGCGGTCAACTACACATACATATTAGAAACAGTGTATACGTGAATATGCAATCGAGTAGTAAATTTATAATAAACCCGAGTTTGGGATCGTACCAAACTATAAGCTACATTTATAATAATACGACTGCATAGTGCATACTGCAAAGTCAGGAATAGATAACCGACATTATAAATAAGCTTTCATGCCTTTGTTATTCACTTTCTGCTCGAACCTGTTACTGTTAGTTTGTCAAGTCTCTGGAAATAAAATTTTTGTCCTTTTTAAAATTTGTTTCGCTCGACCCGAATCGAAACTGGCGCAGTCGGTAGGATGGTATAAATTAATCAATCGCTGATTGGGGATCGCTGACACCAGGGAAAAGTCACATTAATTACCAATTACAATCGTAATTACTGGGCAATCAGGCCAGGTAATTAAGAAAAGCCGATCATCGAGATCACGCCACGAAGAGGGGAATCAACCCAGGATATCTAGTATCGCCTATATAGTTCACCGACACCCTAGATGTAAGTTAGATTTAAGAAGCAAGAACAGTTCAAGAAAGAACAAAGAAAGAAAATGACTCTCAAGAGAGAACAAAGAAAGAAGATTCCACTCAACAAAAAAAATCCAGAAAACACCAGTGTTGGGCTGTGGAGAAATTATAGTTTCGTAGGAAATTCAGTTGTAATTCAGCAATTAGAGTATCACAAATAACATTTTTACAGTTTGAGTAACAAGTCGCCGCCGCCCTTTAAGGTTAATTTCGTTTAATCGTGTTTCATTAAACTGTAATTTTCGTGTTTTTTATTCGGGTTTTTAATCTTTATAAACACATTTACATAGATTAAAAGAGTGTCACTATGGGAATAGTAGATATCAATTGCAAATTCTAGTATAAATGACAAATTAAATCAATTGTACATCATTCTGAAGGGCCTCAGTAAAGGCGAAAGAGCTTGTACAACTTCTAAATGATTCGTTTCCGTATATATGTCCAGATATACAACAAGTAATATATATGTATATATATGTATATATATATATATATATATATATATATATATATATATATATATATATATATATATATATATATATATATATATATATATATATATGTATATATATATATATATATATATATATGTATATATATATATATATATATATATATATATATATATATATATATATATATATATATATATATATATATATATATTAGCTTTGAAATTCTTTGCTATTCATATTTGTTTTGTGAAAAGTAATTTTGGGTTTGTAGCATTTCATTACATAGAGAAATAAGCAAATAGACGAATAGGAGGAAAGATATACTTACCAATGCTATATCTGGACATACATACGGAAATGAACCACTATACACACCGAAAAGAACCACTTAGAAGTTGTACAAGTTCTTTCACCTTTATTGAGGATCTTCAGAGCAGTATACGTATACTGCTCTGAAGATCCTCAAGAGCAGTATACGTAGGATCTTCATGGGAGGATATACCTAGGATCCGGTGTGTATAGTGGTTCATTTCCGTATGTATGTCCAGATATAGCACTGGTAAGTATATCTTTCCTCCTATTCGTCTATTTGCTTATTTCTCTATGTAATGAAATGCTACAAACCCAAGATTACTTTTCACAAAAAAAAAAAAATATATATATATATATATATATATATATATATATATATATATATATATATATATATATATATATATACATATATATATATATATATATATATGTATATATATATATATATATATATATATATATATATATATATATATATATATATATATATATATATATATATATATATGTATATATATATATATATATATATATATATATATATATATATATATATATATATATATATATATATATATATATATGTATATATATATATATATATATATATATATATATATATATATATATATATATATATATATATATATATATATATATATATATATATATATATATATATATATATATATATATATCTTTAAAATTGGGTAAAAGAATATATATATATATATATATATATATATATATATATATATATATATATATATATATATATATATATATATATATGTATATGTATATATATATATATATATATATATATATATATATATATATATATATATATATATATATATATATATATATATATATATATATATATATATATATATATATATATATATATATATATATATATATATATATATATATATATATATATATATATATATATATATATATATATATATATATATATATATATATATATATATATATATATATATATATATATATATATATATATATTCTTTTACCCAATTTTAAAGATTACTAGGTACTACTATTACTACTGAACTTATTACGGGAAATAGTTATTTATGTCGGTGTGTATAAAAAATGTCAAAGACTATCGTCTTGATATGTTTTTATATCTCGACTTACGTCAAATATAAAGAGGAAGATCTAAATCCCCAAAGTTCACGTAGCATCACGAACGGACTCTTTTATTTTCTAATTTATATAAACATCTAAGTATAGAAGCTATGTATATGTAGAATACTGTAAATGTTTGAGGAAAATCATTAACACACCATCTAAAGAATGAACCATTTAAATACCTAAGCTTATTAAACCTCATCGTAAAAGTTTTATTATATGCTTTGGTAATCAGAAATATGTACACTACTGTTGTTCATTCGAAGTGAAACTCCTAAAAACTGAGTTTTGTTCAGCGGAGTGAAGATAGCAGAAGAATAGATAATATATTAAATCTATATATATATATATATATATATATATATATATATATATATATATATATATATATATATATATATATATATATATATATATATATATATATATATATATATATATATATATATATATATAATATATATATATATATATATATATATATATATATATATATATATATATATATATATATATATATATATATATATATATATATATATATATATATATATATATATATATATATATATATATATATATATATATATATATATATATATATATATATATATATATATATATATATATATATATATATATATATATATATATATATATATATATTCTTTTACCCAATTTTAAAGATTACTAGGTACTACTATTACTACTGAACTTATTACGGGAAATAGTTATTTATGTCGGTGTGTATAAAAAATGTCAAAGACTATCGTCTTGATATGTTTTTATATCTCGACTTACGTCAAATATAAAGAGGAAGATCTAAATCCCCAAAGTTCACGTAGCATCACGAACGGACTCTTTTATTTTCTAATTTATATAAACATCTAAGTATAGAAGCTATGTATATGTAGAATACTGTAAATGTTTGAGGAAAATCATTAACACACCATCTAAAGAATGAACCATTTAAATACCTAAGCTTATTAAACCTCATCGTAAAAGTTTTATTATATGCTTTGGTAATCAGAAATATGTACACTACTGTTGTTCATTCGAAGTGAAACTCCTAAAAACTGAGTTTTGTTCAGCGGAGTGAAGATAGCAGAAGAATAGATAATATATTAAATCTATAGTCTGGATATGAAATTTAAAAAGCGAATCCATAATTTAAAAATGCAAATCCTATTGTTACTATGTCGCTTCTGTTTTTTATAAAAATGCGTAAGTCGAGTTAAATACGGCAGTATATTTAAGAACAAATATATCATTAGGGTAAAGACCTATATTTTTTTGTTAACACGCATATAACATATAACGCACCATCAAATCCCACTTATTTATAAGAATAAATTCAACGTTTCGCTGCTTGGATTAGAGGCTGAAAATTTATAATCGCGTCGTAAAATCGAGCACTTATTTGACGACATATTTATGTGCGTACATAAACATAAAATAAGTAACTGCAGCGTACCTACAGTGTAATGCCGGATCTAAGTAGGGGCTTAGATATGTTCGACGGTGAAGGTGGGTGCCAAGGAGCAGAAAATTGGTTGGAAGATGTAAAAGCCACGGCCGGACGACAATTTTGGAGTGATTCAATCTTATTGGAAATGGCGAGACAACATTTAAAAGGAAGTGCATTGAAATGGTATCGCTATCACCATACAGAGATTCGTAGTTGGCGAGACTTTGAGGAAAAGTTTAAGAGAAACTATTCGGATCAGAGAACATTAGCTGAAAAATTTCAAGAGATGTCAGCCAGAGTTCAACGAATGGGAGAGCCGGTAGAAGATTACTTTTACGATAAGATGCGAATGTGTAAATCATTGAAGTTACCTTTCAAAGAAAGTAAGCACCTTGTAATTGGCGGATTGAGAAGTAAAGATACCGCTAATATTCTGCTACCTGTGAGACACATTAATATAAGTAGAAATTGTTTACGAAATGTTTTGTATTGGTCACATGTTCAACATAAGTCAAATCTTAGCATTCTCGGGGCGAGAATAGGTCAGGGAAGGCCGAACTGTTATAATTTTTTAGGGATAATTTCATAGGACGTAATAAAAGAGAGACCGTAGGCAATGTTATAGTTTTACCACTTGCTGTAAACCTTTGAAGTCCGTTAGTAATAAATGTGATTTGTTTATGGTTATTGCAGCGGCTTCAGTTAAAACGGATAACAATAAATAGTGAAAGCTTATTGGGTCTTTCTAAATGTTCGTTAGGCATTCTTTATCCTGATTTGTAGAAATTTGAACTAGGCTAATATAAAATGTATTGTAACCGAAGGTAGGGACACTTTTTGTTTGACCAGCTCACGGGTCGTTGATTGTAGCGAATGTATCTTCTTGTATCTGTGTATCTGTTAAAGTATTTTTAATATAAGTATCATCCTGATAAGTGCATTTTATTTATTAGCGAGTGTTATAACATTTGGTTAAAGTAGGCATGTCAAAAAATGGCTTTCAATGTCAAAAAATGGCTACCAGAATTATTTGAAATGGCGAAATGGCTTATTTACTATGTTAATATCAGCTGATAATATAAAAGAAATAAATTAACGATTTATTAACTATTATGGATTAAGTCGAATTAAAACGCAGCAGCATGTGCAGATATAAACAATGAAAAATAAACCCAAACCGTTTATTAATGCTCATTCAAGCTTGATAAATGCGAGGTGGATACATATTTAATATGACATTAACAATCACGTCATCTTTCTACAAACACCCCGCCGAGGTAGCCTCCCGGCACTTTAAACACTACAATTTCCTTCCGCTAATACCTCACATTTAAAATAGATGCTGACAGGACACTTAGTAAACCTAAAAGTCGGCGAGTACTAAGGAATCGATTGCCATTCCCTAAGAAGATTCATTTTAAGAGGGAGCCCAGATATATGAAAGTAAAATGAAAACACTGATCTGATTTTTACTGCATCCGGTGTGGCATACCTTTAAAGTTTGAGTATATTTAGGTGTTCAAATGTTTCAAAATATGGTGTCGTTTGTACGGAGAAATTTATGGTGTTTATAGACGCACCACCGGCTTATTTGACAGGCAGAGTATATAACAGTTTAATGGTTTTTTATTTTTAACCAACCGGGAGGAGACAAATTGCACCAACGGCGAGATGTGCCCGGAGAATTTTTAGATGTGTAAAATATTTGCTGATTATATTTAAATAAACATAAACATCATACATTTCAAACAATCACATATAATACACATGTAAAGCTAAATTTACATTCAATTTCAATTAAGCTTGAAAATGAAATTTCTGCGCTTGTCAAATGCAAGTATAAATGGCAAATGGCATTTAGGTACAATAATTTTTTTTACCAAATTATAATCAGCACTTTGTAATATTGACACGAAATTCATGTCTCTGTACTGTCAAAAGCCTTGCAGCTTTTTGTTATTTTAGCATCATGTTTACATGATGCTGAAATAACCAAAAATATTTATAAGAGTCGTTTACTTTCAACTCTACATCTCGACTGGACCAAGGCAAGCTATAGAATATTCCAGTAGATAGTGTAGATACCAATATCTTAATATTATTACCCTGATATAGCTAGCCTGTAATGAGTCTATTTTAGCTCCTACTTACTTATTTTGCATACTACGGAGGAAATGGTATTTTATTATGCCTGTATATACTAAAAAATGCCTCCGTATAATAAAATCTACAAATTATGCTCTTTGCGTGTCAAATCCCCATGGCATAATAGAGCAATAAGAAGACGAGACCGTCTTTCGTTGGCTATTTTGAAAAAGCAAATAAATGTCGGAGCGGCGTTCCAAAAATACATTATTAAAACAGTAAAACACTGTTTTAATAGATATAAATATCCCGCGACTTTGTAAATTCGTATCATTACAAGATCTGTCGCTGTCAAAAGATGATATTATTGCTATCTGGCTGCGCCAATTTTAGATTTGAATGCTTTGCCGGGTAAACGGTAAGCGGGTATTTTTCATACCGTTTCACCTTTAGAGAAATGGTGGCGAGATATTTGGACAGCGGAATGTTGCCAGATAGTTTTTAGATTTATGGCCAATCGCGTTTCTTTTTATTGTTTGACAAGGTGTTGTCAATAAATGCATTTATTAGGTGTTTATTACCGCCATATGACATTACGGTAATAAAACTGAAAACAGCAGGAAATAGAACTGGTATTAAAAGATCCTCTAAGTTTTTTATGGTTTATTTAACCTAAGATATTTTAAAGGATTTATTTAGAGAATTATCAATTGTTTTAAAAACATGATAATTATATAGAATAAATATTATATGAATGACTGATTTTAGTATGGTTATATTAAGAGCCCGTGTTCGCAGAAATGCTCCGTGAGGAACTTACTAGGGTTGGTACGGAAAGAACTGAACCGGTTCTTGAGAACGCGTATTGACTAACCGTTCAGTGAACCGGTTCTCGAATACGAACTATACCTGTTACCTGTTATTGCAATTCTAATGTTCAGAACCAGAACTTCAGACCAGACAGTTCAGACGCAGTTGACTGTTCAGACGTTCAGCACGGTTCGGACTAGTTCCAGTAATTTCATGTACTTCTTACTTCTTGTATTAAGTTTTGCGATGCGAGTTGAATATATTTTACATAAAATAAAAATTAAACATATAAACTAACTAGTATGTTAACTATAGGGTGTCTGCCAAGTATATGTCTTGAGATTTGTTATCGATTACTTATACGAGAGGACCTGTTTACATAAATTACATTTAGCTAATTGCTTATTTGGGTCCGCAATCGTAAAAAAAATCCACATGGCGCTAGTTCTTTTATTCATTATGATTAATTTACCGCCGATTCGTATTTTCAATAAAAAAAGTCCGTTATATACATGATACATGCGTAGTTGTCACAGTAGAATGAACAACTGAACTGGAACTTTGTAGTCGTTGTTTCGACATCGACACGTTAGTATCGTGGTCTGAACGTTCTGAGCGGTAACAGGTATTGAGAACGGTTCTGAAAAAAGAACGGAACCGTTCTCACCGGTTCATCAATTTCACCTGTTCAGTACCATCTCTAGAACTTACTGACTGTATAAGGCGGTACACGCACGCGCTTGAGTAAATTCCTGTAAGGCGGCAGCACCTCCTGGTGAAAAATTGTATCCAAATCTTATCATCTTTTAAGAACGCCATTAAATAATGGCTTAAAATTAAGAAAAGATATTTGGGGTTTGCAATGTTGAAAGTCTGATCTAAACACTATGGTTTTGAAAAAAAAAATTAATTAATTACGAGAGTTATTCAGTTTTAAAGATGGGGTTCTTTAAGATGTTTATATTTATAATTCAGTGTAGAAATAAATGAGAATAAATATGCATGATGTTTAAAGTATACCTTTTTCTATCCGCAGTTAAAATTTGATGCTTTTGTATCAAGTGATAGAAGACTTACATTAGTTGAAAACATACCCTACTTATCGCGGTCTGAAAAGCTGTCTCTTTATGTTCGTTAAGCCAATGGACAAAGTAATATTTTAATGATTTAATAATTTAATATTGATAATATTAATATGCTCTACGTTGGATTTTTTTTATTATTGTATTATTAGTTTTATGTGGAAATATTATTAATGGAATCATTATACTTAATATGTCTAAGATAGAATAATAGAGTACCTATATAATATGAATATTTACTTACTTTCCTTTGCTTAATTTTGCTCCTGGAGAAATGGCGCCAGTCCACAATATTTGCGAACACTTGCGATTCTATCATCTATGAATGAATACTTATGTTTAATTTTTAAGTTTTAGCATGAAATCCCTATGGTCTCTAAGGAGGATTGAAAATAATAGTATCTTACTAAATTTTATAAAATATTTATTGATTTTGAAATAAATGTTTACTTTAAAAATTCTATCAAGAAGAATATTATCATATTCTTCTTGATAGAAGAATAAATAGAAGACTATATAGAAATAGAAGACTAAATTTCATGGCTAATAACATTTTGTCTTACTTGAACCCCGCCTTGCATTTGCATTCTTCTTGATGATATTTTCGGAAGCCAAATTTTATGAAAGCATTTTGCTTATATTTTTGTTAATAACTAGAGTTTATGTAATATATGATAAATAATAGATAAACGTTTGTCGAAACTGTTCTAGTGATTAGTTTAATTTTATGGCGTTAAGGTATTTAGATATTACGATAAACATCATTGACCAATGAGAGATTGGTCATGCGGTAGGGTCTCGTATCCAGCTTTCCTTGTTTAACGCATGATGAAATTTTGTACCCGTCTGTTCTTTGTCTGTTGTAGAGATGGTACTGAACAGGTGAAATTGATGAACCGGTGAGAACGGTTCCGTTCTTTTTTCAGAACCGTTCTCAATACCTGTTACCGCTCAGAACGTTC
>CAXKVY010000762.1:600000-814399 GCA_964058915.1 Tetropium fuscum | reverse complement strand
GCCATCAGTATACATTCTTAAATATTAACTCGAACTACGAGTATATGTTTTCTGGTTTCCGTATTGTTCTTCGAATACTCGGTGATCTACAAGGACCGTGCCTTATTTACATTTAAAAAGATAAATCTCGTTCATTTATTTTCTTAACTATGAGCGTTGAGTGGAGGACTCTGAACCATCAAATTTCATTTATCTCGATTCCCAGGCAGAAATTTTTGAGATGTTTCATTCTCTATGCGAAAAACGTAAACGAAATTTTCTAGATCATACTGCCTAAATCAATTTTTTAGGACATGTTTGATATTTTGCATCAGATCTTCCATAGCCACCATACCAATCTTTTATGTTATAACTATTTATTATGGTAATCGAGATAGCATTGCTAATACATCGAATTTGAAATAACTTGGTACTAATTAATATTCTCAATATGCCATTATTGCTATTCGTTCTCCATTTGGTATCTGATTATCTCGATATTTTTATTTCTTCGGGTAATTAAATATTATAAAACAAATCCTATCGATAATGATTCGGCCGAATAATTTATCTACAGTAACTGTTCGAAACATATTGCAGGATTCGCAGAAATAACCGCTGGAAATTCAATAATGATTAGCCTCCGTCCCAAAGTCTAGATTAGCGCGATATCTAAAAGCTTAAAAGTATCGGAGGCGCATGTTATTGGAAGAGTTGAGATCTCAAGGGGACACTTGAGCTCAAAAAGCTCACTCTGCCAGTCTCGAGTGTACTTAAAAACTCATGGGGAATTTGTGGAACATGCATGTTTCATTGTGGTATTTAAGAATCTGGAAGCGTTAGACGGTCTAGAGGTTAAAAGAATTTATTTGGAAGTATTTTACTCAGCACATGAAACAAAATGCCCATCGTAAGGGAATGAACAGGTTATTAAGTTTTCGATTTGAGACATCTACAATCTACAGTGATAGTGCAAAGGTTTAAATAAATTCGATAAAAAAATCTCGATACACCTCGATTTTGTTTTTACGAGGCTCGTTTTTTGTTATAAGTGACTATAGAGATTTTTGCCTTTTAGACAATGACGTAATTGCCATTTTTGCAACCAATTTTTAATCTCGCATTGCAGTTTCTTCTGCTCTTTTGAGGGGTGTAATGTATTTGGTGGGTTGGTAAAATTTTCGAGAAAATCGCAATTCAGCATCATAAACTTGATTAAATCTACTTAGTGTTTATTAATTGGTTAGTTTTATTTAATTTTTCAATACCCAATTATTATCATCATTTTAATTGCCCATTAAACACTATATGTAGAAGTCATAGTATTATTGCAAATGTTGGTATATTCCATCTTACTAAAAAACAGGTGAAAAATAAGATTTCCAGCTTACTTCTAAATTGAAAATTAGTAGCTACCTCTGTAATTTAGTGTATTTAGTATTTGGTATATATTTGCGAGTTTACCAAAGTCTGTAGTCTGCTTAATCTGTATTTTAAATACTTTGAATTTTAAATTTAAGGATATACTTCCTGCAATTGGGCTTTGCAATATATATATATATATATATATATATATATATATATATATATATATATATATATATATATATATATATATATATATATATATATATATATATATATATATATATATATATATATATATATATATATATATATATATATATATATATATATATATATATATATATATATATATATATATATATATATATATATATATATATATATATATATATATATATATATATATATATATATATATATATATATATATATATATATATATAAATAAATATAAATAATTAAACTAACGCGTTTTTTTATATGGGCTACATTAATTATTACATACATTAAAGTGCTAAAATAAGAAATTAGGGCAGCACTAAACCAACCCTTAGTTATCAGAGTCCTTAATCTGCATATAATTATAATATATTAAACAGCATGTGCATCTGCAAATAATATACATAATAACTCAGCTCATACCGACTGAATATGGCAGTTCATTAATCTAAATTAGGAATGAGAGGGATCTCTTTAGAACACCATTGTCAATTGGCTTTAAACCTGACTGTTTGATAAATAGAAATTTCTTAAACAGATCAAATTTTAAATTAGATTTGAAAATTTGGTTTTGCCTTATTTTACTATTTTGTTGGTTATATTTATTAGTTTATACTGTATTTGTGTACTGTATCTGGAAATCTTCCTAGGTAAAATTATATGAATGAATAGTTTCATATTAACACTTTAGAATAGCTATTTATATTAATAATAAGTATTATTTATTCCAACAGGAAAAAAACCCAATTACAGGAATAAAAGCAATAATTAAAATATAACAGTATAAGTAGAAGTAAAACAACATTACAATACATACGACGTAATACCTATTAGCCAAACTAAATATTCATATATGGCAAAATAAAACAAACAAACAAAATATAATTTACTACAACAAATCAAACAAGTACCTATTACTTAAGCTAACCGAGCTACCCAGTTGCATATACTCTTCAATTTATCACAATGAATATCACAATCAGAAGCTATACGATTGAACAGCTCACACATCAGATATATTGGAGACTTTCTTAAAATATTTGTCTAGGAGCAACACAGTAAAATCAAGTATGCTGTCTAAAATTTAGGCGAGGTATAAGAAAATTTATTTTATTTATAAGATCAGGGCAGTCAAGCTTGATATCCAAGATATTAAATAAGAATCTAATTAGCATGATATTGCGTCTGGTTTCTATAGAGTCAAAATTATATCTCGCAAGTAAATAATTTTGATCCAGAGGATAAGATCCATCTTGCAAAAAGATCAAAAACTGTAAGAACTTTCTTTGGATCGATTCTAAATGTTGACAATGAACGTGATAAATCGGATACCATATAATCGACCCGTATTCTAGTTTTGACCTCACCAGAGCATAAAACAGCATATGGTTTATATGTTCAACAAAAGTGAGTTTGCTGTCAAAATAAATACCCAGATCTTTGAATACATCAACTCGGCTGATGATGTTATTCCCAATGAAGTAGTTGTGAGTATAAGATGAAGTTATGCGAGTACAAGTCAAGTCATTACGTTACATTTAGTTATATTTAGTTTAAGATGATTTGTCTCACACCATGAGGCATTCTGTTAATGCAGTCTTAGATGGATGGAATCTGTAGAATATTTAATTTCAGAGTAGAGTTTAAAATCATCGGCAAATAACAAATGCTCACATGTAATGACTTCAGGAAGATCATTAATAAAGCATAAAAAACAATATGTGGCCCAGATTGGAACCTTGTGGAACTCCCGAAGTTGGAGAAAATTATATTGAATTGAAATTTTGATATCTGACCATAAAGTGTCTATCGCTTAAGTAGGAGGTGCAGAATTTAATCAATGCTTCAGAAAAACCAATACTTTCTAGTTTCAAAAGGAGTATGTTATGGTCAATCTGATCAAATGCCGTAAAGTCCGTATAGACGACATCGACCTGTCCTCTATTATCCAAAACCTTAGACACACATTGAGTAAAAACCGCTAAATTAGATATTGTTGACCTCCTTTGTATGAACCCATGTTGGCCTGACGAAATAAGCTGCCTGGTAGAGTAGTAAAGTTTACTATACAGTATGGTCTCAAAGATTTTAGAGAAATTACACAGTAGTGAAATGCCTCTATAATTTGATACATCATTTTGATTTCCCTTTTTTGGTATTGGTCAAATATATGTTTTCTTCCAATAAGGCGGGAACGAAGAATTACGTAAGATGCAATTGATTAAGATCTGTAGGGGCTCGGCAAAAACATACGCACAATCTCTTAGAACAAAACTGGGAATACCATCTACGCCCATTGTAAAAGTATCCTTAGATCGTTTCAGATTTTGTAAAACATCTTTATATGAGACATTCAGTAAGTCTATATGAAGTCGTAGATTGTTGTGTAAAGAAAACTCAGATGGATTAACTGGTTGTGTTTGAATGAAGACACTGTTAAAGTAGTCACCAAACGCATTAACGATATTAGTAGGATTGGAAAATTATCTGTCGTTAAAGAACATTACAGAAGGGATACGCGAGGAACCTTTTTTTTAATAAAGTTTCAAAACTTTTTTATTTAAATTTATGTAACCACTTAGGAAAAGTACTACTTTGTGTAACGATCACATTTCTCAAAAGGATGCGAGGTACACAAAATAGTGTTTCCCACAATAGTGTTAGTCTAATTTTCAGCAATTTCATATTTTATGAGAAGGAAACTCTGAATTGTATACGTTTAAAAATAAACCAGTAGGTTTTAATGCTGTGACAGCTTGTCACTTTCATAACTTGTCAGGTCTAAATAACCTACTATGAAATGAACTTTACCAAACTAGTTGTGTAACATTTTACTTTTCTTAACTGGTTGTGAAAAGTAAGACGTTTTCTAATGTCAAAGGGTTTTGAAAAGTGTCACTTTACATGTCAAAATTAGAAAAATTACTTTTTCTAATGCTGTGTCTCTCTCTCTCTTGTTCTCTCTCTCTCACACACACACACTCTCTCACCGAATCGGAAGTATTCACTTCTATCTTCTATCATGTGTACTTTGCTGCAGGCGAATTTTTTCTATTTCTTCCTATACCTATACATAAACATAATCTGCTCGGGAAGAACTTTCGCACATATGTCGGGCATGAAATATTGTTATAATTTTATCAATCTGCTTACGTTACCCTATTTGATCAAATTATCCATACGTTATCGCACGGAATCGCGAAATTTGATTTGGAAATTTCCCATTATTGTAAGTGGTTGCTTTTCCGCTGAAATATTCGAAAGTGGCAATAACTAACAAATCATGATTCGGAATCTGCACTTGGCAGGACGAAGGCGAACGCTTAGGGGATGTATTAAGACACGTTAACTCGTCAAAGTAGACTGGGGACTGAGGATCGGCTAGCAGCGGGTATGCCATCGTCCCCCTTTAGTGATAAACGCGAACATGCCATCAAATTTATTATCGTGTTTCAACTGCCAATTCCAGTAAACCGATGACTGCTTCGCAAATCCCGGACTCATATTTTTGATAATATCTGATTCAGGTCATCCGAAGATTGAAAGTGAAATATCAACTTTGTCAGATTTGATGTTAAATTGCATGAGAAAGCTGATATTCCTGGATGGAAATGCCTACATTCTGTCCAAGAAGTCTAAGGCCATACGGATAATTGAATATGTAAAATAACGATGATTAACTAACAGACTCTGATCTTTTATTGAATAGGCTTTACGCGAGTGCGTGCTTTAGTCCAAAGAAATATTAATAAAATGTAGTTTATTATTTTCCCATGTGAGGGGGTGACATAAAAATAGCCTTGTGCTCTTGCACAATCTTCCACAAATTCACGAGTCTAGAATGCATGTAAATGTAAAATACTTATCGATGTTCGATCAGATAGAAGATAATCAGATAATGTAAGATGCTATCCAGACGTAGCAAGGTATGATTAAGCGTAGTATGTTATGTAAATATAGACGTTTGCTATTATGTAAATAAGAGACCATGCATTTTAATAACAAATCGATATCAGTAATTCATAGAATTATGCGCCTACTTGTGGCTGTATGTCTCAATTAATAGAGAGGTACATGATTAGGCCCCATGGAAATAATCAAGAATTCATGGCGTGATTCGTGTCTAACTTTGTTTACAATTTGGAATTAATGTTACTAAGAATATCGTGAATTACCAAGTGGTGTTAATGCGATGCCAGGTAAAGGTAGTCGGGCTAACAAAAGTAGAAAGAAATCATGTTTGATAACATTTCTTCTAAGGGTGGTATAAGGATTTTTATCCGGTGTTGGATCACCGCCTTTCGCAAGTATTATCAACTTTGTGGTACACAATTATTCTAAGTATTATGGGACTAATATCGTGAAGGGAAAATTATAAAGTTTATCTACTTTTAGATTAGCCTCTCCATATTTTCTGTGGGGGTTTCTAAATAATTTGTAACTACATTGCTGTATAAAAGGACAATATCAGCTTAACGAGATAACTTTTAGTCTTAATGTAACTTCTTAATAAATCCGGTGAGGTGAAACTGTTAAGCTTATCAAGTACAACTAGTTTTCCGTGCTAAAAATACTACGACGAACAATGAGACCTACATTAATTAGGCATCTTATCGAGCTATAAAAACAAATTTCCCGGCGTATTTTAAGCCGGGAATAATGAATAAGAGATAAATATATACGCTGAAACTTAAATGACAAACGCCTGCAACTTTACTGATTAAGTTTGACACAATAAACCTTTAGAATTAAGTGAAAAGCTAACATTGTGTATTTGTTAATAGTGATAAAATGGATGTTTTTAAAATAGTCCATAATCAGTCATGTAGCACCGATTAAGAAATCAGCTCGTCAAATGCAACTTGATCGGATCGTTTGCCTTGACGAAGTTTTGTGAATATCAAAACAGCTTGATTATGCATTTAACCAACTCGATTACCAACTTTTCGTTACCTGATCAGACGATGAGAAATAGCATTTGTTTTTCTCAGGTAACGATATGATTAAAATTTAATCAGGTCGATCAGAGGGTAATCGAGCTTTGTGAATACGGGCCTCAGTCTTCTATTTTGTAACGGTGTTCTCTTTGCAGCCGATTCGGCGATCAATTTATTATACATGTCACCTGTCATAACGTTATAGCGATTTTCGTTCTTTTCAGTCTCTTCTTTTTGTAAAATCTTTTCCAGAAACATGATATGTTATCTTAACCCAGATATGCCTACCGTCCTTCTATAAGGACACTGCGTAAAAAGTTGTCTAGCACATAATTTAGGCATCTTCTCGAATTTTCCCATAGATGGCACCACTTATATCGAATAAAAGTATATTCGTTCTTGAATATTATCAACACAGCTGATCAGCAACAAGTGTTTACCGGTTGCAATACAGTTTTTTATTCACGATGGATCAGCAGATCGATCTCAGATTGGTTGGGTAAGCAATTTTCACTCAAATACTTGATTATTGACTTTATGGTAGAATATTAGGCTTTCGCATTCATTTTTGTTTCCAAAAAAATGTCAATGCATGATGTGTTTTGAAATTCTATCTCACAACATCAAAATTTTTAAATGTTCTTTTAGAAGGACAGTAGGCATATAAGCAACTTTTTTTTCAGAGGTTTGACTTTACATGAACTTCTACAATCTTTGGAAGATGACGAAACTAATGATGAGCAAACAGAAGTATCTGTAGAAATTATCCCTCCTCTCAATTATTGTGAACCAGTTACAGATGAGGACTCGGGCGATGAAGATACAGTGAACGTAAATGATCTTCCAGGTTCACAACTTCTAGCAGAAGCTGAACTTTTTCAATCCTCTCAAAGTACTCGTTATCAAGTCAAAGCACCCATGAAAATGAATACTGGTGAGTCGGATGATGAAGATAATTTACCATTGTCAGTAATAAGAAGTCCGAATCATAGAAAAACGTCCAGAAAGCCAAAGCATCAAAAAAAGTTTTACATGGTATCATCAAGGTTTACAAACAACAGAGATGTACTTTCCCTCTGTACAAAATGTTCAAAATTCTGCCAGGCGAACTATTTTCATTTTTTTGGAGCGATGATGTGATTGATATGTTTGTTACTTACTCCAACTTATATGCATTGAATAAAAATAAGACTGTTAACATAACAAAGGAGGAACTGAAAAATTTATTTGCTATATTTTTGCTTAGTGGTTATATGCCCATACCTCGTCGTAGAATGTTCTGGGAGAATTTCGCTGACAGTCATAACGAACTCGTATCCAACGCTTTGTCCAGAGATCGCTTTAAGTATATTTTTACCAACTTGCACTGTTGTGATAATGCTAATTTGGATCCATCTGACAAATTTACCAAAGTTAGACCTTTATTTCACAAAATGAATAAAGCATTTCAAGAACATGCGCCAGTACGAAAAAACCATAGTGTTGATGAAGCTATGATACCGTATTATGGACATCATGGCTGCAAACAATTCATTAGAGGGAAACCCATAAGGTACGGGTATAAGTTATGGACGGGGACGACCAGCGAGGGATATGTTATATGGTTTGAGCCTTATCAGGGAGCCAGAAGCGAAATTGATCCCAAATGTAAGGAATAATATTGATCCCAAATGTTAGGACCTTCAGTGATACTTCAGTACGCTGATGTCATTACTTCACTTCAAGAACAGCATTTGCCGTATCATATATTTTGTGCTAATTTTTTTACAAATATTCCCCTATGCGTCGAAATAAAAAGAAGAAATATGCGTCTAACACTATTAGAGACAACAGAACATCAAAATGTCCTCTCATAAATTCAAATGAGATGAAAAAAAGTAAAAGGGGAGAATTTGATCTAAGATCAAATGAAGATGGAGTCGTGGTAGGGAAATGGCTTGATAATAGCATTGTCTCATTGGCGTCCAATTTTCTACCTGTTCTTCCTACACAGGAAGGAAGGCTCTCTGAAAGAAAAGAAGAGGATTACGGTTAAGCAACCTCATAATATTTTTCTCTACAACAGAAACATGGGGGGGGCGTTGATAGAGCGGACCAAAATATAAGTTTGTATCGAGTAGCGCTACGTGGTAAAAAAAATAAGAGGCAACTCTTATATTTCACATGCTAGATATGTGTGAACACAATGCGTGGCAATTACATAGGATGCAAGACGGTTCCCTTGATCATTTATATTTTCGCAGGAGAGTAGCCATTTCAATTTTGGAAGGCAACCAGAGAAAATTTTCCAAACGTTCAAAACCCTCTTCATTAGGAAACGCAGATTCCCGTTACGATCGTATGGATCATTTGATAGTAATGCAGGAGAAACAAACTAGGTGCCGACATTGCCATAAAAAGGTTTCCACCAAATGCGAAAAGTGCAACGTCGCTCTCCATGTTGCTTGTTTCACGCCCTATCATGTTAGAGACTAGTTGAATCATGTATTTTGTTTGATTATATGTTAAGTATTGTTTTACGTCCTCTTGTGTTATATTTAAAATTTTTGTATAATAAATGCCTATGTTCTAGAAATTGTCAGTCATTTGCCTACTGTCCTTTTAAAAGGACACCGTTTTTTTTTAAACTCCTGCTTTCAAAATTTTTTTGTTACGTATTTTGGTGTTCAGAACTAGATTTTCACAACAAAAATCGAAATTTAAAACAAAATAATTTTAGGCATATCTGGGTTAATCGACGAAGTTCGATTAACCCTGGGTTAATCGACGAAGTAATCGAAGAGAAGTTCCCAACCCAACTGCGGTTGCGTCATCCCTTAAAATTTCAGAAACTAATTTGCTAAATGCTAAACCGTCTTTTTTTCCGAGAAAATACTTCTTAGCATCCCTTGTTAAATTTTTACACAAAAATTTTTTTAATTTTTTTCCCGTAAATTCCGCCCGCGCAAAGGCAGCTTATTCAAACATATTTTTACTGCACTAAAATTGGGTACTCTTGTACATTATTTCAAGAGTGAAAGCAGCCATAAATATTTTTAAAGTGGTAAAATATACTTTATGCAAGAAATCCGTACATGTTTTCCTGTAAGCATACTTAGAAAGTTTTACTTCCTCGTAGAATCAATTCAAACGAATGATATTAAATTCATAATAGTTTCAGAATTCTAATGAGTTTCTGATTTGTGAATATCAAAGAAATCAGCAAATGCAGCAGGCATATGCAGTTTCGTTTTGCGATTATCGAACTTCCATAGCTCACCGCAGACAAGTCAATGAGACAGAATAGATTCGAGCCCACAATGCATCTGCATATTTTACGCTACGTTTCACATAGAAAAATTTTCAGAAATAATGTGAGCTACTGAAAACTTACTACTTAAAAATAATTGATTTACCTATATCACAATCGCTATGTTCGGCGCCTAAAAGTTTAAGAAGAAGAAGAGTTTAAGATAAAAAGTATTTTTAACAAAAAACAAAACCGACTTCTAGAAGTGTTTTTATTCTAACAGCACTAAAAGTAGAAAATAATTACGTACTTCATTCTTACTTAGAATACAATCAATTTATTAAGCCAAGCATTGACCAAGTAAACAATTCTGTATCACTTTCTTAATTATAGAGAACAATTTATGATTGTTCTCTAGATATAGACTAGATAGTCATTTTCTATGAGTTCTCTGTCAAAGCTAATGTCATTGTGAGAATGGTAGGTTTGATGATAAATTCAAGTATAAACTACTAATTAAATAAATTGTACGTTATTCTGAAGATCATCAATAAAGGCGAAAGATCTTGTACAACATCTACATGATTCGTTTGGAAAAAAATGGAAAATAAAAAAAAATGGAAAATATTGTTGTAATTAATTTAAATATCTATAAATTAGGGTTATGACCGGTGGATTAACCATTTTCCTGCTATATCTGGTAAGTTCCCATGTATATATTCGGAATCCATGGTCCGATTCCATTAAAACTGAAACGGGACTCCCTAGAAAATGTCTCCTTTCCAACAAAGAAAGAATTTTTAAAATTGATTTATAAAAGACAGGGTTTTGAGGTAACAAACATACAAAAAAAACCAGTCGAATTGAGAACCTCCTCCCTTTTTGATGTCGGTTAAAAAACAACGTTAATTTCTCTTATTATTAATAAGAATTTATTATCATTAATCAGCAATAAAACAAAAATATTTATTAGCCTGTTTTATCATATTTTATGTTATAAATCTTATTATTTTCACCTATTAATTGAGTACTTAGCATATACTCATAGACATATTAATACGTGGAGACCCAACGGTTCATTCATAAAACGGTGGAAGAGCCGATTTATTATTGTTCTAAAAACTGCAATGAATGCGAGAGAGAAAATGGAAGAGAATTCTGCGGCGGTGTTCGGCAACGCCGCTTCGTGTGATCAAAGCCCATCCAGTGGCGTGTCTACTTATCTTTAATGAATGAGTTAGGGTAAATTGCATAGTTACATAAGAAAAATACTGAATACCCCGTATCTGAACGTTGCAATAAATCAAATTAAAATAGAAAACATTCAGAGCATAGTTTAATTCGTGTACATTAAGATAAGTTAGTAACTGCAATAAAACTTTGTCATGTGTTTTGTAGAAATTTATTTATAATTTTAATGCAAGAAGTACATTTATTGAACGTATTTGTTAGATAGTGGATGATTTAATATTAGCTATTGGACACATGTAAATAATTTAAATTCTATAAAAAAGACACTTTAATAGGTGTCTGACCACTTAGTAAAAATTTTCCTTGCGTGTTTGCTCATAAAGTCTGTCTATTTATTCTTTCTCTTCCTCCTCGTTTTAAATTTTTTCATCGTCAAATTCACATTGTTCATTTTGAATGACGCTGTCTTCATTCTCTGAAACTCATCATTTTCTGTATTGTAGCATATGTGACATAGACATGTCATCACCTTCTTCTGGAATGTGAACATGGCGTTTAAAGGGAACACAACATTTGTGTCAAAATTGCTTACATCTGTCATATAATAAAATGACATCATATATTTAAGAATTCTAATCATACATTCAAATTAAGTTATTATAAAGTAAAGCTATTACTCGACGTATTATAAATGCAACAATCCTAATAATATGAGTGCTGTATTAAAACTAAGAAATGGGAAAACGTCTAGATTTTTCATTAGAATAACATAAGAAAATACTATAACTGAAATAAAATCACAACATACTTTTGGGATTTACAAAATTCATAAATGTATATCATACTAAAGTCAACATGAACCACTATAACTATAAATAATAAAATAAAAGCAACATTTTTTTCAAATGCTATGGACTGAACATATTAGACAGTTCTATAAAAAAAATCACAAGTTTCTAAAATTTACAAGCTTCATGTCCTATATACAAACAACACAGTAAATCAAACTTTGTTAATCAAACCTACTACAATTATTGAAACTATTAATTCCTAAATAATATGAGTTTTGTGTTCAAACTTCTTATTCTATTTCGCCCATTGTTTTCTATTTTTTTTGTTTCATAATAAATACGTATTTTGAAAAATGTTTTCAATACTTACCTGACCAATTGAATATGGTGATCAATCAGTGGTTCATCAACATACATAGATGAAGATGAAAATGATATTTTGTATCACCAGAATAAAAACAATTTTAAATAAATATCGCACATTGATAATTATTTATTATTTATTGCAGCAATATAAAAAGTTTATTTTTAGTTTCAACGTCGCCCCTGGCCAAGCCAAGCCGTTAAAACTTGTAGGTAACCTTAAAAATACTTACATTACTTACCGGTGAAAAGTAACGTTTTCCGGACTTAAATGATTCACCCTTTTACAAAGTATACAGAATGCACCATGGTTACACACTTATTGTCGCGTCAATACGCTCAAGTTTGAATCTCCCGCAGTAAGACATTTCCCCCACCTGTGGAAGGAGGATGTGGTGGCCATTTTCACCGGCTTTAACAGCCCATGGCATTATGGTAGCTCATGGCGTCAGCGCGAACACGCTGCCTCTACTATATTGTTTTGCATTCACATATTGTAAGCATAATCGCAAAAAATATATACAGTCCATAATCAGAAATTTAGATGAGTTTTATTCATCAACAAGAGGTGCAACCACCCCAAAGCAAAGAAAAAGGGTTTGCCCCCAACACTTATTGTTCACCTGAATCGCAATAATTACAAAGATTCGTAGAATACACTTAAGAAAACACAAGTACAAGTTGTGGCGTTGCGGCAACCTCGCAAATTTCTTTCCATTGATTAATAGACATTGTCGTAAAACTCGAGTAAAATTCATCAAACGACGCCGCCGGTGTTGAGATTTATATCTCAAGGCACAGTACATTTTCGGTTGTCTATGGTTTCCGCCATATATTATTAACGCAATAAGGCAATACAATACATTACTTTTGCCAAGAAGCTGTTTTAAATAACATTTTAGTATTAAAATGAATCAGATTCGTTGAAATTGTCAAATTATTTGAACATTATTACGGTATTCAAAGACTTCAAGTAAATTTCACAGTAAGCCTGGCAAACGTGCCGTTCGGGAGAAAAAGACGGACGACAAGGATGGAACGATCTGGGATCGGCCAAAAACGTAAACAATTCTGTCTCTGGTATTAATACGTCTATGCTATACTTGATTTATCTTTGAAATAATTGATGGCATGTGTAGAATATGAAACTGCTCTCAGAAACCAAATCAAGTGTCTACAATACCGTGTAGTGTTGGTTGTGTCAGTATATAAATTAGAATTTGCAGTTTTGATAATAGCGAAAATAATCCTTAGATATGTTTTCTAAACATTAACGTCTTTATATATCGATACTCGGATCACGCTATCCAAAAATATTTGTACCGCGCACTATAATACAAATATTTATAATATTGTTTCCATCCATGATTTCATTCGGGTTAACCAAGTGGCTACTCGATCATTTCACAAAATTAAATTCCGAAATAGGGATCATCCTTATTCTGCTCGTGTACGAGGGTTATTTTATAGGGGTCCCATTTCTCCTTTTTTAACTACTCGACCTCTCACTTATTGATTGTCTGGAGCTACTTTCCGAGTAGTTTTATGGGAATTTCCTTCAAGTGTTAATGGCCGATTAAAATGGATACGATCTTGTAATATCGGCGTTGACTTCGACCTTCTAGATTAAAGGTATCCTAATTTCATAAAGTGTATTCCGTGTCTTGTAGTATTTTGTCAGTTTAATACTTCGCTTAATGATTCTTAAAAAATGACAATGAATATGATGTGGAGCAACATATATTTTTCATAGTTGCCCTGCTATTATTTCGAGCCTTCTATATTTTCGTTACCCTGCTGTAATGTTATCATATTATTGATATGTAAATTTTATTAAATTAGAAGATAAAGGTGACATAAAATAAATGAAGGGGACATAAAGCATATTATCTCTTATTTTTATTACAGTAAATACAATGTAAAAGTGCTTTGCAAGACGACCGTAATATAGAGTGCGAAAATTTGTATTGCAAAAGTCATTAATTTGAAAGACTATGAATAAATATGTAATAAAATTACTCAGCATTCCTTTACGTATTACTTCATCTACTTCTGTAGTGCTTCGGTCCTAATTGAGCAAAGAAACTGGTGCAATTATAGAGAGAAAATGTCACCACCAGGCGTCATAAAAATACAATATAAATGATTCGTTATTTTTTATTCTGTTTGTGACAAGGCGGGCGACGTGGCTTTATACCGTGACACCTATTATGTCACTTAATTTAGAATCTCGTAATTGATGTCTTCATTTTCACTACTGTTTATTTAAATGAAGGATGAATCACGCGATATTAGTCTGATTTTGGTACAAAATTCCGCTGGGATTAGTGTGGGCATCCACAAGTATCTTATCAATGGCGTTACTCAAATAATTTTACAAATCACTTTAATGGTGAATGAAGTTAGTTTAACAGTTAAAATACCAACTATAGAAATGATGTTTGTTTCATGTCTATATGAAAAAATTCACAGATTTCGCAATCCTTGCAACTATCGGAGACATTGGAAATGATAACAAAATATATGAAACATAATATACCGATCCTTTTGAGTTGTTTCGAATACGTCAAATACTATCGTGCGCGTGCATGCTTGTAGCAATTTCCAGATTGGCTTTAGCATGCTTATGTTTGGCGTGTTTATTACTAATGTTTGGGGTACGATTGGGTCCCTGGCATTTTATAAATTTAGAATAACACGTTAGTTAATATATTTATTAATATTTATTTAATTTATTAATATTTAATATAATATTGAGTATGGATACCATCATACATTGCCACAAGAATGCGCAGAACGTACTACGCACCGAGTTAGTGTCTCATTCAATATAAGTCCTGGATTTATATATAACCTTGTCACAAGGTTATATATAAATATAAACATAATTTTTTAGCATTTTATTTTTGAGAAACTTAAGTATTACTAATATAATACACATCTCAATTTACGAGTTAGGTATGTAGTAAGAAATAATAAACATAATTTTTAAATAACCAACTTATATTGGATTTGTTGTTAAACTTAAAAAAAATCACAGATCTTGCATATTACGCAAGTATCGCAGGCATATTGAAAATACCAGATACAACTGGTAAAATTTTCTCAAGTGAATTGAATAAAAAAAAAGCAGTTATGTTACGATTTCTTTGTTCGTTTAACCCTGAAGGTCTTGTCGTTTTAAACGGGTTATCTTGCATGGGGTGGTCAAAAATTACAGTCTCATTTTTTTTGTTTTCGAATGAATTCTATTCTTTAAAAAAGTTTTTGTTTGCCAAAAAATAGTGATGGCTTTGTCAAAAATTGTGTTGTATATACAAGGTGGTTAAGTGTAGTTAAGAATTACAAAATCTTAAAATTTCGTAAGATTAAACTTTGTGATTTTTGTTCACCCCCGTATAAAAACTTAATTGTGGCAAAATCATCATTAGTTTTTTATACGTGGTAAAAAGATTTTAATTTTAAGATTTTGTAATTTTTGACCACTTGTAATTTTTGACCAACCCCGTATAATAAACATAATTTTTGTCGAAATTACTTTAAGCGAGCAAAAACTTTAAAAAAAATAGCGTTTTCCCGAAAACTAAACATTTTTGAGATTTTGTAATTTGTGACCACTCCGTATAAAAAATATGATTTTTGTCGAAGAGTGAACTTTGTGATTTTTGATCAACCCGTATAAAAACATAATTGTGGCAAAATCATCATAAGTTTTTTATACGTGATGATCAAAAAGTACAAACTTTACTCTTACCGAATTTTAAGATTTTGTAATTTTGGACCACCCCGTATAATAAACATAATTTTTGTCGACATTACTTTAGGCAAGCAAATACTTTTATAAATAATAGCGTTTTCCCGAAAACCAAACATTTTTGAGATTTTGTAATTTGTGACCACCCCGTATAAAAATATGATTTTTGTCGACGTCATTACTATTTTTTGGGCAAGTAAAAACTTTTATAAACAATGACATTTTCTCTACAATGTAAAATTTTATACGTGGTAATCAATAAGTACAAACTTTACTCTTACCGAATTTTAAGATTTTGTAATTTTTGACGAATTTTTATAAGTGCATCCTAAATAAATTCGAATATATACCTCGTGTAAACGCTAACGCCCTGTGTCAAGTCTTTTAGTATAGGACCGTTCCGGCTAAGCGATATGTTTATTGTTTATGTTATCGAGATTGCGGTAGACGTATTTAATTGCCTTCAGGGCGAGACAGTTTCGATAACTATGTAAAGTATTTATGGACTGCTTGGACGGCCCTATGAAAGGAATAATATGTAGAGGTCTTGTTAGTTAGTTTAGAATATACGTTTGTAGCCGACACTTGTTCTTTTATTTTAATTATCGTTGGGCATTCGTTTACACTCGAATTATTAAATTTATGAAAATTATGATTATAAAAATATCCCGATTATTCCCATCACTACTAGCAATGCGCCACCTCTCCCAATATAGCTACACTGAACACTCCCCACTCCGCAGTACTCCTCACGCCGCTAGAAGGCCGCACGCTGCGATATCTATACGTATTGCGTCACTCGATCGCGACACCGCTGTGTTTTGGCCTTGAACGAAAACTTCTAACTTGGCCCCCATATACTCATGTACAAACATAAACTTTTCCAATGTTAAAACATTTAATACACATCAACACTCATATATGGCCTGAAATTGCAAGATATTATCAAACAAAAGTAGAGTTATATGTAAATCATTTATTTCACAAGCAAGTAGGTGAAATAACTTCAAACTATAATAGAGCGAAATCGAGGGAAAATTATGATTTTTTTTGACGTAGAACCAGACGACAAATTATGTGTTATTTGAAGTAGGTTATTTGGAAGTTAGAATTGGTGTTTACATTTTTTTATGGTACAGGACTTTTTTTATATCGAAACTATGTAAAAATCGCAGATTTTTAAAAACGGTGATTTTAAAAATCTGATTTTTAAATCACGGAGAAAATCAAGATTTTTAAAAATGGTAGATTTATAAAAACAAAAAATTGGTCCGACAATGCGACAATTCGAGCCCAAACAAGCTCTTTTGGACATTCCCTTGGCTCATTCTAAGTTCATTGTTAATTTTTAAATCTATGTTCTCTCTGTTAAACATACCATTGTTGGTAAACCGGGATTCATTTGAATACATAATGGAAAGTGACAAACCGTTGTTGTTATTATTGTTACCCATAAACCAATAGGGAATATTCCTAATTTTTAATGCATAAGAATGTTCTACCATACTGAAAAATAAGATATGCAAAATATGACGCCTTAATTCCCAATAGTAAATTTGTTCAAACTCAATCAAACTCAAATGGTGTGTTGATAATCATTGTCAAACTGACAAGACACACTACTTATTATTGTTTCTTATATTTTAATCTGACACGATATATTTTCAGATATTGCAAACATCAAAATGCCTAGGTAATTGCAAACAAAACCATGGGTAAATATTGTGTTCTCTTACATCGTTAGATTCGTATTAAAAAATATATATTTAGCTGTAGTATGAAAGTTATATACATACTTTCATTTGAAAATTTTGAGTAGGTTATTTCGGAAAAAAATATTTTATCAATTTTGGACCTTCCTGTAACATAAATCAACAAAAAACTACAATGCCTATACTTTCTCCATTATTTATGACTAACAGAACAATTTTAGATGCATTATTGGTCTTATTGTATACTTCAATATTATATAATTCTGGATTCGAGATCTAACAGCAGCTCCTTGGTTCCTAAATTTGTTAATCTGTCGATAACCTATTGTTTGCTTTTTATTTCGAACTGTGGTTGGACCACTAGGAGACACAGATTTGCGACAAAATGAGATATGCCCCATTCTGGCTCATATCTAAGTGATGTGATTGAGTGATGGAAAGTTATTTTTTGAAGTGTTTTTTATTTGTTTTATTTGCAGGGAAGAATTATGTCTAGAGGAAGAGGGAAGGGCGCGAAAGATAAAAGGCGGGAAATTTACAGACAGAGCTCTTATAGATTTTGCAATTGAGATCGGGGAAAAAGAGAAAGTTGCAGATGGTGCTGAGGGCAGCTGATCTGTAAAAATTGTACACAATGTAGAAAGCAATCATACCAACAAGCCAACCAGGTTCAGAAACGGAGAAGGGATTAAGTAAAAACGATTTCATTTCTCTAGGAGATTTAATGGGATTTCCTCATGCGAAAGCATTGAAAACTGGGCGACGAAAATGTCGACAGAAAAGAACAGGCACAATTATCACTGATACTCTCAAGAAATCAGATGTTGAAGCAAAAGAGTTTGAGAAAATTAGAAAGAAATCCTTCAAAAATCAAAGCTCGAAAAGAAAAAATAAAATATCTACTTTCTTCTTCGGAGTCCAGCGACGGAGTCTTCTTCGCACATGAAAAATTATGGTTTTAAAAATTTTTTTCATTTATTGGCTTCATTTGCTTTGCAGCATGTATAGACAAATTTCAATAAATAAAAATGTTTCCTTATTTCTCAAAAATACATTAACGAAAATAACAGGACTAAGTTTGTTATTTTTTATTATAGTCTGTTTGTTATTAAAAAACATATGGTATAATCGAGTTGTACATGTTTAGAAGTACTATTGCGTCTACTTTAATTTTAAAAAAAATCAGCTCGATAGCACAATTATATTTAGAGATATGACAGTGAAGGCGTTAAAAACACGTTTCACAACATACTTTTTCTAGTTTTTTCGAAATAAAAAAGTCCTGACCACCAAAAAATGTCGTAAATCGTGGTTTAGTGTACACAATCACCTAATTAATGTATCGCAGCAAGCCCGGCAAATTTTTTTTTCTCGAAAACTAAGCGACTTACTTCCCAATTTCGCTGTTCTATATTTCTTTCTTATTGTTTTGGCTTCGACTAGTCGAACAAGTCAGTTTTGATGCATAAAATCCCGAAATACGCCTGACAAGTAAAATAAACCGACCCCTAGACAAGAGGGTAAATATATGCTGAATGCTCGGTGCGATGTTTACTTACATGTTTGACTTTAAACGAGTATCGAATATCGTTATCCGTCGGTAAATCCTCCTCTCATTTGCATGCAGAAAACCAGTTATGTCTAACTATATCTTTGATCTTCAGTCCGCACATGTTTATGTGTTACGTACATTCCCCTTTTGGTGGGATGTAACCCATGTGGGTAAATCAACAGAATCAATATTTAGCGAGCATTTTAAGCTTACCTTATGTAAAGTGACATAGAAGGCTATAAAGACCACGATATAGGCCTTTGTGATTTCCTGATAATGCGTGGCACTATACCATCAATCACGACTCTATTCAGTATAGGTATCTGGAAGCTACACTTTGTGAGAATCCACCTATATTATAGTACCTATTGGTGTTTCGCCCATAAAAGTATAAAAGCATCTTCGTGTGCAAATTACACTGTTCCAGTAAGTGATGATGACCATCCACTTCAGAAACATTAACCAGAAGATTGCCGAGAATTCTTGAAGACATAATTTTCTGCCCACAAAAATTACACACGTAATGACGGATCATTAATTACTATGAAATTATTGATTTTGTTTTGATTTATGTTAAACTGATATTTATGGCTGCCTTTGTCAATCGTTGTCAGTGGTTAAAACTAAAGTACCTAACATATCTAACCGGGCTGGTGTTTTTACTGTATTTCACATCAAGTCATCTATGAATTACCGTAACGTGGGATTCTAAAAATCATTCCCTACGTATTTCTCGATATGGTAGGATAGAGATATACAGAATGTGTAAGTTAGATAGAGAAATAAGATCGGATGTGAATTCCATGATCCCGCATACAACAGAGTAGTTAATTAAGCTAACAACTCGTGAACCGTTGAGGATATCAAAAAATTGCTTACTACAAAAAAGAAAGCTTGACTAATTTCGTAAAAAAAAGTCCCCTTTTATTTTTTTGTAGATACCATAGTTTTAGAGAAAATCAGTATTGAAGAAGTTCTAAAATTGTATTTTTGCACTATGTGCGTTCTCGAAAGTAAGTTAGGTTTTGTATTTTGTTTGCAATATCATACGGTGCTGTACTTTTTAGTAAATGTTAAGGTTTTGAGGTGATTATAATGGCATCGAGTGGTGCAAAAATTGCGGCTTTGTTACAGACCAAAGGGGAAACAAATGTTAAGTTTATATTCGATTGTAGTGTCAATAAAACAATTTATTTAAAAATAACCTTTCATAGCCTTGTTTATTTATACATGAGAATATTTTTGCATTGTTTTATTTATCGTTTAGAATATCGTATAACACCATGTTTCTGACACGCTTCCTCATAGTTCCCGTAGTCCTAAACATTCTAAACTACCAGATATAATGGGAAAAAATAACTTGGTAACAACGACGGCTAGTAGGTTAGTTATAAAATTATTCGTTTTGGTTACTAATTAGATTTATGAGATCCTTTGGCAGCCTCCTCAAAATTGTTCACATTTAAAACAAAAAAACTATTGACTAAATTACTCAATAATATTTTTGTGTAATAATACGAGTGATACAGACCTTCAAGTGCAACATAATCCAGCTCAGAGGAAGAACAACTTTCGGAAGAGCCAGAGAAAAGAAAGAAGAGGAAGAAAGCAGACAAATCTTTACGGAAAGGGTCGATTGTAATGAAGAAAACACTATGTGGGATAAAGTACATAAACAAAAGTGAGAGAGAAATTCCAGAAAACAGCCCTTACCTGTGAACTACGGCAAATGCAGGTATAAATGTTCAGAAAATTTTTCGTTTGAAAATAGGCAAAGTCTTGAATTTGTCTCGAATTTTGGAATTTAGTTAAGCTCCTTGATTAATAATGTGCCAGTAAAAAGGACAGTAAAAGAACAAACACCTCGGTGCAAAACTTCAAGGGTATTTTATTTAAACGACTCAGATTGTTCAAGAAAGAGGGTATGTTTATACATCGGATATGACAAACGAAAAGATAATAAGATTCATAAGGCCACAAGTGAACTAGCTTCATCCTTTGTAAGAGAGGATATAGATAGTTTCCCCCGCGTCGCGTCGCTTTACTGTCGACGTGACACAAATAAAAAATACTTGTGCTCTAATCTAAATTTGTCTGTTTTATACAGACTATATAAGGAAGACTTTTGTATAAATCTACTATAACAACTTTTTAAAATGCATCTAGAGTATTTACATACCTTATGTCCACTATTGCATAGCATTTCAACCATTCTTTGAGCGCTTGATGGTTTGAAAATGTAAACAGAACAATTAGCAGCAAAATTAAGAACACATACTGTGGTAAAACAATGTTTTATCGTACTGCGCATGGTTTGACAGACGACAACGGAGAGACTCCTCCAATGGTAAAAAAGTGTATTGTATAATACATCGTTTTGTCATTGTTTTTGTGTAGTTTTACAGCTAGACATCCAACGGTATTGGTGATTAGCTTATTTTGCCAATGGAAGTGTTTTTAAGAAATGGAAGTGCTGGTTACCGTGTATCGCCATAGTAGAGAGTTAGGAAAAATATGCGAATACACTGTTTGACACCAATTCCTGAGTTACACACTTGTAACTCAGGAATAGGATATCATATTACTTTGGTAGTTAGAGCTATTCATATAACATAATAAGTTAGGTTAGGCTATAGCAAGAAGCCGAAATCGCCATTTTTGCGAATACATCGTTTTGCCATAGCAGGGTACAACTATTGTTGACCCCACTTTACCCCTAAACGATGGTCGATGGTATTAGCACAGCTGCCATACGAATGAATGCCAATGATGCCAATGTAACACGGCCGAGGAACGTGTGAACTGGACCCGTAATATTTGAATGGGAAACATTCTTATTCTGCATCACATTCACCATCTAATTGTTTTATGATATGACGAAAGGTATATAGTGCGATCAATATTTTGTTATAATACATGATAATGTTATAATGTGATGGGCGATATATATAAAATCATTTATTTTTCCTTAAATTCTTGTAAATCGGTTATATTTGACAACGCTGTTAAAAAAGTGGCAGCACGTGTGAAGGCGACCTTTTATCTATATTGATTGATTTGATTTGAGATTGGCGGGGGCTCTGCCCTTTGACGTATAGGCCTCAGTATGGGCCCGTCACGTCCCGCCTTTCGAGAGCTATACCAGTCCAGTTGCCTTAATAAAGCCAACGAGGCGGCTGGGACATAGCTCTCTAAAGTCCCTGGGCATCAGCATCAGTTGTCCCAGGTATTGCATACGTGTATGCAGGAAAGCGGGGCAATTCATCAGAACATGCCCTGCTGTCTCCTCATCTTCCAAGCATCCCCTACACTCAGGGTCTTCCACAAGACCCATTATGTAAAGGTGTCGTCTTAGGTGGCAGTGACCGGTCAGTAGGCCTGTCACTGTTCTTAAGTTACATCTGCTTAATTTCAGCAGCTGTCTGGTCCTCCCAGCGTCGGGACCAGATATGAGTTCTTTAGCCTGTCTCATGCCTGGAGCAGTTGTCCAACAATGTTGAAACATTTGTTGGGCTAAAGTCTTCATTGAGAGAACCGCTGTGCTTCTGGAGATCCCTACGAAGGGTTCAGGCCCAGTAGGTGTCTCTAAAGTGCCTAATTTGGCTAGTTGATCGGCCTTCTCGTTTCCCGGTACACCAGCATGTCCTGGGACCCAGACAAGGCGTAAATTATTCCTCTGAGAGAGCGTCTCGAGGACGGTCTTGCATTCGAGAACCAGTTTTGAGCGCACTTCAACGGCACTAAGTGCCAAGATGGCAGCTCTACTGTCGGAGCATATATTGATTCTACCAGTTCTTTGTGGGCCAGCTAGCAGGTCCAGCCCACAGGATAGAATCGCAAATACCTCGGCCTGGAAGACAGTAGCATGTGCACCCAGAGCAAAGTATTTACTTATTTGTTCCGAGTCAGAAAAGACTCCGGCACCCGACATTCCATCCGCCCTGGATCCATCCGTATACCAGTTGGTTCCGTTGCGGATTGCCATCGGGGTGTTCTCTAACCTTTTATCTATATAATTAGAGTTTTTTTGCTCTGGTTTTTATGTCTCATATTTCTATGTTACACACACCACAACATTTGTGCACTACACCATCGATATAAATACAAAGCGATAATCAAAATCCGGAGAACCATCTGAAACGTTCCATGCACATACTTTAGATCAAGATCAGTAACAATACAACCCTAAAAAGTATTTCTCATCGTGATAATGATATTTTATAATAGCTAGGGCGTTACGTTTCCTCTTGCAAAATGTTTTTTTAGTAATACCGGTAATTATCTCCGACAGTTAAATGTATAAGGGTATGCTAAAAAACTATTTTTGAACATATTTCAATAGATCTCTATGTTTCGAAACGTCATGAGTAAGTACGAGTAGGGTATAACAGTTTTAACTGATGTACACCTTTAGTCAAAGTTTACAGAATTATTTTGTGAATGAGTTTCTGAGGGATTTGCTTAGGGCCATGCTCACGCACTTCCTCATTTATAGACTGGACTATTTTGTCCAGTCTGTATGAAAAATTGATCGATTTCACAAAAAAAATATTACAGGTTTCTGAAGGTTGTACGTTGTACGTCAAAGAGTACGGAGTACGTACGTCAAAGAGTACAGACATGCAGATTTGACCTATTTTTTATAAACAATGACCAGAGTCGGCAAAAACCAGCTCTTTCGTATTGAGTTTTAGAGAAAAGTTGTATTAGCGAAAGTTGTAAGTATTAACATGAATTTTGCATTCTTCTTCTCTCAAATAAATTTCGAGAAATTTTTGTATATGTCTGCAAAGATTTTATGGATTGGTGCAGGGAAGAAAACAGACGATTTATTGACGGTGTATTTCCCAATCTTAGCCGTCAATGCTTTGGTCACAATATTCAATATTTGCGATCAACGTTGGATATAAAGAAGGGGATTGATATAAGCAAATATTCAAAGTTGCGTGCTTTTATCAACAGAGGAATATTTAGCGAAGATATTTAGCGGAGAAATCGCGATTATTTCCAAAGGAGCAAGTTGATTGTTTTTTGAATAGTACACCTGATAATTTATATTTGATGATTAAGGTGAACGCTTTAAAATGATACGCCGCATAAAATGATAAGCTAGAAGATATGAGACTGTAGGTATAATATGAGATTAGTATTTTGGTGGAACAGTTCCTTACCCACGATATATGAGATGGGCTTAAACCGAAATTGGAGCCAAAATTACAAGTACGCGCCGTTATCTTCCTTCTTAGTGGGTAGAGACTTTTTGATTCTGCCCGCTATCTACCGTGACCATCTAAAGTGTATCCAGATAAGAAACGTCAGTTTTTGTGGTTTCCTCCTAAATTAACAACCAAAAACACGCTAGTTAGTGGTTGTCACTTAAATATATGTCACCGTCTGAGGGCGTAGCCTGTCGGATTAATAAAGGGTTCAAGGATTTCAAGGAGAGATATTAGTCTGGCGCCAGAGAAACTCCTATTCACTACGCTGTGCTGCCTGGCTGTTTATTTAACGTTCTGCAATAATCCCCGAATTGCCTTGTATCAACCCTTGTTTTAGCTGTCAAGAAGTTTATAAAATTAACCGTTTTCTTGGAATTTGAAAGTTATCCCTTCGAATTTAGTTCTACAACTAATTATTAGATATGTATACTCTTCGGAAATGTGACGAGGGTTTCATTGGGATTCAAATTACTAATTATATGATAGGTGCTAGTTACGCCAAGGGGCCCAAATATTTGACTAAGCTATTGTACGGCATCAACAACTTTCCAATGTCTGAATAATCCGTGATAATTATATAAATTAGACGCGAAATATGTGAATGGTTTTAAATAATGGATAGATGCAGCCGCGTAAACAAACCGAAACGTTTTACGATTATAATTTAAATTACAATAGAATTCATTTTCACAGCTAATACTCACTGTATATTTACTTATCAATAACAGTAATATGGATTTGTAAGATACCTACACCCTGGTTCCGAAATAATGTGGAGTGATTCATACATAATATCACACCACCATCACAATTGAACGGTCTGGTCTGCCTACTTGCAATGGATCACAGAATTTCTTAGTGTGCAAATTTGTGTACACGCTATAGAAATGGTGGGCAGAACTCATTAGTAACCGGGTCTACTGCTAGGTGCGCCGCTAGAGCAAATGCAACGTGTTTTCATTGGTGTGTTTTTTTCTTGACAAAGGCGCGGGATTTCCATGGATATATTGCCGCATGCGTTGCATGTTTGGGCGCGACCGTGGCATTTCATTGTGTCTCATGCACGGTTGATTCGCGATATAAATTAATCATAATATTATGTTATACGCGAGTGTTTAGTGTTTTTATGAGATTGAAGCGACGAATGCGAGTAGTAGTGGTTCTAAAACCAATAATTCCAAACGTAAGCGACCGAATCTGACAGGACGAGAACTGAAAATGATCAAAAATGTATACGAAGGAATATTGGAACGGTATTCTGGAATCACTAAAACTGAGGCAGTTGATATATGCGCTTCGTTGACAAAAGTCTATGTGAATAGTGTGTTTTTTGCAAGATGAGGAACCCATCGCAAAAAAAGCCGAAAACGGAAACTCGTGGCAGAAAGAAAATTGACGTCAACGAAGATGTCAAATACGCAATTCTACGGATTATCCATGGTTTCTTTTTTAAAAATGAGATCCGACACTGAAGATAATTTCACTTGCTATTTCTGACGATCAATCTTTATCCAAGTTATCTCGGAAAGTTCTTTTGAGAACTATGCACGAGATGAATTTTCGTCATATAAAACGAAATCGGAAAAGTCTTCTTATTGAGAAAAACGAAATTGATAAACCATATATATAGGTACATCAATTAATTTTGGTATTAATTATGAAATTAAATAGAAAATCGCCATTTCCAGAAAATCTCTCTACAGGAGCAGGGTCACCACTGGTCATGTATCTAGATTTCCGTTCATCGGTAATTTTTTTGCCACAAATTTTTTTTGCAAATTTTGAAAAAATTGTCGTATAGGAAATAAAATTTAAACATGAGTTTCTATTTCGTTCAACTCGCGCCTGAATGGCGAACTTAACCTAAAAAATTCGCGCATGCAAGTTTTTTTGTAAATAAATAAAAAACGATAGCTCCTATCGAAAAAAGTTAAATTAGGAAGTTATATATAGCTAATGGCAAGCTAAGAAAAACTTTTTTGAAAAATTTAAAAATATTTAATATTTACCGAGATATAACGATTTTTCGAGAGAAAGTTAAGTTCGCTATATATATCTTCTCGGAGCTCGTGCTAGATTATCGAGTAAAAGCGCTCATTTTGTTCGCGAAGAGTTGCGCTATCATACTATAGAACGGTTGTATCGATTTTTTTTATTTCAAGTCAGAAAATGAATTTGGAAACATTGCACTATAAAAAGTTAAAAAACAACTTTCTATGACCACTAGAAGTGATGTTTTTTTTACAAAACAATCTGGAAGGCGCAATAAACGTTGTAGAGCCCTGAGATTCACACATGTTAATGGTAAATAGGTATCTATATTTTCGATAAAAAAACACTACGACAAGAATCACTGATTTTTAGTATCAGAAATTAAATATTAAAGTGCTGTAGCGTGCAGCTGTAGCGAACAGCGGAGCGGGGGAAGGGCTGCGCGCTCTCAGTGAAAATTGATTTCGCGCATTCAAAATGACTAGAAAACGTAACAATGTGTCTCGAGAATTTTATTTTGATGAGAACACAAAAATCACTGTGAAGCAGGCATTTTTTTGTCAAATAATAGCAATAAGAAAAGACTTTTCACTATGCTTTCCATTGAATTACAAAATGCTAAATTTTAAACTAAAATAGCAGAAGAAGATGCAGATTCATTAATTATCGAAACAGCGCCAAATATGACTGTAGTTAATAACATTATTATAGTCGGGGAGGACGTAGAATTGTACCCTTAACGCATCTGATTCCCACGACAACAAATATTTTCCGTCTGAAAAAAGGAAAAGGACGAGAGTAGATCGATGGTACTCTAATAACAGCTTCAAATATCCACAGTTATCATAATATGTACCTTTTATTCATGCCGTATCGGCCATTTTCTGCAATTAAAAATAAAAGAGTTATTTTTCCTCAGCAGTAATGTTTGAACAATATGTTTGCTTCTTACTTTCATCTACCATGATTTGCTGGATAAATGTAGATATTAAAGTTGTATCTTTATAATGTATAATAATATTACGATCTTCGACCATACAGAGAGATATCGTGGGTGTACAACGAAGATCCTATAAGTAAACATTTTAAAAAGTATACAATTCCTCTACCTATAAGTCCCTATAGTTACAACGCAATGTTTGAAAAATCCTCTAACTCCATTGCGTACATTATAAGGCATTTAGAACCAACATCAATTTAACTAAGTCCACAATAATATTTTATTTGACAGTAAGAAACCTTTAAGTGCAGTTAGAGGATTTTTCTATGTACAATGTAATGCATATGAACAACAAGAATCCATTAAGTCAATAATGTCGAGTTCCACGGATGGTATCAATCTCTTCCAACTGATAAAAATATTCAAGACGTAACACTAGAGCCCTCTAGTGAAGACAGCGACATCACTGATTCCGATTCCGATGATGAGCCATTAGCTAGATTAGTCCAAAAGAAGCACAAATAAAGTCAGGAAAAATACACTAAGTCACATATTATATATGTATAATATACTGAATTTATACTTTCGTTTTGAAAAAACTGTTTTTCTATTAACTGGTAATTATTCTTAAACATATATTTAAAATTCATAGATAATATAAAATGCTTAGTATATCCGCTTGATTTTATAATACGCCTACAACATTAATACACGATTTTCTCAAAACTATAGGGTTATTGGGTTTTCCTTGTACGCCCACGATATATTGATGCAAAATTAAATACCTACCTTCCTTCGAATATTTAAATTGAAATTATTTTGATGTCAATTTTCACAAATGTTTCCAACAAAATAACCTAAAAGTTACTAGGCTTTCGACTTAAAAGGCAACGTTGCCACATTTTAACTGGACTTAGTTAAGTCTTTATGAATTTTTGATGCATTTGAATTAAAAATAATCCTGACTTAATATTTTAAGTCGCCTTAACTAAGCCCAACTTAACGTACAATCGGTGCGCTCGGGCATTATAATTAATGCAAGTAATACTATTAATAGTTTATGAAAATTAATAGTTTATGAATGTACTTGATAAAGAAAACGTATAGAGTATACATATCACACATTTTTAGAACCATCTAATAACAGTATTTTTCATAAGATAATAAAAAAAACCATCACAAGTACACTTAAAAACAATGTTAATAACTTGGATATTTTATTTCATTTTTTTTATTCCGCCCCCTCTAAAATGATACGCCTATGGAATTTCGTTCCCCTCGCCCCTCATGTCCCTGAGCCGTCCATATGCTGGTGATGAATCACTCCATACTATTTCGGAACCAGGGTGTATGTCTTGTTACTTGGCACTTTTATGAAATCATAATATTAACAATTTGTTTTCTTTTTCAGGTAATTACTCGATTCAGTGAAACTTGTAAGTAATTAATGGCATATATTTTTTATAAGTTATAAGTTAAGATAAGTTTCATGGGAACCATGTGAACCCTATTAAAAACGACAGATCTTGCGTGCTACATTGGTGTGAAGTTAGCGATGATTTTTTCAGCGACGAATTTTAACATGTCCGCATTATGGCAACACTGCCGGAAGTGGATATCATATTTAGATCGGTAATGTCAATTTAGAGTTGATGTGGATTCTTATTTAAGAGAACCATGCAGTGGCGTTACTATTTATTAATTCTGAATGGATTTACAGGTAACAACTACTCAGAGAGCTAATACTCCTTCCTGTATTGAGTTACAACTGCAAATCCGATAAGATAGCCATGATCAATCACCAATGCCTCCACCAGGTGTAGATTAGTTTCGAGCTGTTGGCTCTCATCAGTACACCGTAGGTAGAGGAATTAATGAATGACCAAAACTATCAAAATTATTTATTAATAAATAAAATAAAAAACGGAAAAGTACGTACGAATTAATCGTATGTATGCGACTTTATTACATGGAAATTACATCTCAAGTAAGCAAATTATATTAATGCCATTTCTCTTGAAACGTCTATTAGATTTTCTAATTACGGTTTTTCGTTATTTATTTACGTTATATGAAGCGACCAAAATAATTCTGGGTCCACAGTATTATCTATTTTTCTTAAAATACGAACTTTTTTCTATTTCCGATTTTTTATTAATTTATAATACGCCTATGCCTAAATTATATATTAATATATAATTTATGCCTATGGACAAAATAATTTTCGGACGCCACTGTATTCGTTTGCGACAAATCCGGTATATACCGTTGATCTAAGGATATTATCAAGTTATTTTCCTGAAAATATGAACTTTTTTCGATGTGCGGTTTTTGCTTTATCACACGTAATATCTAGGGATTAAAATATTTGCGCACGCCACTGTATTTCTATGCGACAAATCTCGATTATACCATTGAACTAAGGGTAATATGACGTTATTTTCCTCACAATATGATTTTTTTCTATTTCCGGTTTTCGTTTTATAACACGTAATATCCAGCGACGAAAATAATATCAGACGCCACTGTGTTCGTTTGCGACAAATTTGGAAGATTCAATGGAACTAAGGGTGATATGACGCAATTTTCCATTCCTTAGTTCTATTCCATTTTCCTTAGGTCCATTGAATCTTCCAACGAGTACAGTGGCGTCTGAAATTATTTTCGTTGCTGGATATTACGTGTTATAAAACGAATACCGGAAATAGAAGGAAGTTCATATTTTGAGGAAAATAACGTTATATCACCCTTAGTTCAATAGTACAATCGAGATTTGTCACATAGGAATACAGTGGCGTCCGAAATTATTTCATTCCCCTAGACATTCCGTGTGATAAAGCACGAAAATAGCTTTTGGCTCGGGTTTTTATGTCTCATATTTCGATGTTACAAACTGTACTCATACCTACAATAGTGCCTATAATTACAATTATAGGCACTATAATTATAATAATCCCTTACAAAATAATGGAAAAAAAATCCAATTAAATAGAAATAAACAAAAATGTAACATACTGAATGGATTTACAGGTAAAAACTACACAGAGAACAAATATGCCTACCTGTGTTGAATTACACCTGCAAATCCGATAAGATAGCTATGGTCATTCACTAATACCTCCACCAGGTGTAGACTAGTTTCGAGCTGTTTGGCTCTCATCAGTACACCGTAGGTAGAGGAATTAATGAATGACCAAAACTATCGAAACAGTCAAGCAGACTAAGCAGTAGTGTGCAAGCGAGGGATACCATTATATAATATACACTGCGCAACTTATTTAACGCACAACCAAAAAGTTAACTCAAATTTGACGTTATGTATTTTCGACAATTTTTGTTCGTTTTGGTCGATTTTTTTTTCAAATTGTAGGTTTTTCTCTTAGGAATATCACTGTCTTAGTTGTTTTGGTAAAACGAATGATTTTGATATTATACCAGGTGCTATAAAAATGTTGTTTTTTTCCGAAATTTCAAAACGTCCTGTGGGCTATACAAGGTATTGCAAGTTATTGCAATTATTGCCAATTTAAAGCCTCATGTTTTTTCTACATTTTCTTTTTTTATTCATTTGTTTATACTCTGTTACTTCATGAAATACACCGTTTTGAAACACCATATGCTTTTATTCACATGAAATGCATTTATCGGACAACTCAAACAGCTAGCAAGCTATGGAAATCGAAGATTACACGTCATAAACTGACAACTGTGTCATTAGTTTTTTGTTGACAGTCCAGCAATAATTAGTTAATAATGGAAGCCAAACCAGAAATTTAACTCGTGATGAATGTGTTGAGGCAGCTACATTACATGGTGAAGGGTGGAGTTACAACCGCACAGCTGGAAGGTTGGGAGTGTCTCACACAACTATAACGAGAGCAATTCAAAGGTACGCGGAAACAGGAGAACATTCCAGACGGGCCGGTCAAGGTAGATCTCGTGTTACCTCTGCTATCCAGGATCGCTTTTTAAGAGTAAATGCTGTAAGACAACGATTTATAACTGCAACACATTTAAGAGCACAACTTCAAGACGTAGGTGGTCCACTCATATGCGTTCAAACTGTACGCCGACGACTGAGGGAGGCAAATTTAAGATCCTGGCTGCTCGAGGACCCGCATTAACAGTAGATCATCGAAGAGCCAGATTGAATTTTGCCAATGAGCATGTTAATTGGATGGAAGCAGATTGGGAACGTATTCTTTGGACTGATGAGTCAAGGTTCAGTTTGTATAATTGTGACAGACGTAATCGCGTCTACCGAAGACCCGATGAGCGATACAGTCAATGCAATTTTTTGCACACAACTTTATATGGAGGAGGATCCGTCATGGTGTGGGGCGGAATATCTTTGACTGGCGAACGGACTTGGTAACTGTGAATGGAAATCTCAATTGTGACAGATACATCACAGACATTCTTGAAGCACATGTTTTGCCTTATGCCCCCTATATAGGACCCAATTTTTTACTTATGCAAGACAATGCGCGTCCCCACACGAGTCTTATCGTGAGAAATTATCTTGAAGAAGTAGGAATTGATCACATAGACTGGCCAGCCCGTAGCCCCGACCTTAACACCATTGAACATGTTTGGGATTTTATCGGTCGGCGGTTACGAAGTGAGGGACGACAACCCAAAATTTACAAGAATTGGAAGGACGCCTAGTCGAATTATGGAATGGCCTAGATCAGAACCTAATCAGAACTTTGGTTTTAAGTATGAACCAAAGATGTCGGGAGGTCATTCGCGGAAGGGGTGGAAACACCAGATACTAATTCTCTATTTACTTTTGTTTTGTTTCCTGTTATTCGTTGTTTTATTGATTAAAGCAATCCATTTTTCTAGGTATGTTTTTTGAGTTTTTGTCCTTTTAAGAACTTTTTCTCTTCTAAAACACCTTGCATCTCTCAATAAATTATAAGATATCAAGGAAAACAGAACGCAAAATGAGGCATTGAACCAGTATAATGAGTAATAAATAATGAGCACTTGACAAAAAAGAAAGTTAATAAATTTAATAAAAATCACGTCAACTCAAAAATTGGATATTTTATGAAGTAACAGAGATAAACAAATGAATAAAAAAAGAAAATGTAGAAAAAACATCGGACATCGGACAACCCAAAATTTACAAGAATTGGAAGGACGCCTAGTCGAATTATGGAATGGCCTAGATCAGAACCTAATCAGAACTTTGGTTTTAAGTATGAACCAAAGATGTCGGGAGGTCATTCGCGGAAGGGGTGGAAACACCAGATACTAATTCTCTATTTACTGTTGTTTTGTTTCCAGTTATTCGTTGTTTTATTGATTAAAGCAATCCATTTTTCTAGGTATGTTTTTTGAGTTTTTGTCCTTTTAAGACCTTTTTCTCTTCTAAAACACCTTGCATCTCACAATAATTTATAAGATATCAAGGAAAACAGAACGCAAAATGAGGCATTGAACCAGTATAAATAATGAGCACTTGACAAAAATTTGTCAAATTTGAGTTAACTTTTTGGTTGTGCGTTAAATAAGTTGCGCACTGTGTTATATAATATATATATTATATAATATAATTATATTATATAATATATATATATATATATATATATATATATATATATATATATATATATATATATATATATATATATATATATATATATATATATATATATATATATATATATATATATATATATATATATATATATATATATATATATATATATATATTATATTAATACTGTAAATCCATTCAGTATGTTGTTTAGCCTACTTTTGGCTAGGGTCGCTGCTCTAGGTGCCTGCATTGCAGGACGCTGCTTGTCAAAGACTTTAGTTAGTAATGTCTGATGAGTAGTAGCAACTGACCGCTAGAGGGGTCTGGTATCCCTCGCTTGCACAAAAATGTAACAGTAAAATCAAATCAAACAACTACAGCCAACGAAAAATGCAACCAAGGTGAACGTATAACATGAGCGATAGATGCACCACGCAAAATAAAACAGGATAGAATATGTTACATAATATATACAAATCTATATAACACAATAAATTTGCAAGTTCTGGCAAATATTCCTGACTGCGAAGAGCCAATACTTACTTATTGTCGACCTATTGCCTAATGATTATATACGAGTATCTTAATTGTTTTCAGAGAATGATTTTAAGGAATTTACATACTTGAGAAATTTATGTAACTAAAACAAAAAAATCTGGTTATATTTAGGGAAGATAAATATAATGTATTCCCAGATATACGAAAAATAAACTATATCTTAATAACAAACAATCAAAACTAGTTATCAAATCACTATAAATCTGTAGGAACCATATATGCCAAAGTGTGAAAGAATAAGCTGTCGCCACTGTACGTTAAGTAAAACAATCACGAACACATCGTAAACGTCGTAACAACGAAAATAGCAGACGATAAGCTTATATATGTGCTTTCTTATTTTATTTACCCCATTTTATATCTAGCGAGTTGATACTTGCTTTTTGTATTGGACAAATTAAGTTGGTATCTCTGAATATCTCAGAAAATCGATGTGTACTTGTATGATGACGAGGTGACTTACGTGCTACATCTAAAATCTAGCAAATACCGGTGAAAAATTGTATATGAATACTCAATCATTTAAATGTCACTGCAATAAGATTATTTATCAGCTTCCAGCGGACAGTACATGGTTTCATTACTATACCGGAGATCTTGCTGAAAGTCTAATAATGGCTAGTTTCCAATAGTTCGTACCAGTTTTGAGAATAAAAGGTTTTCCCAGTATGCGGGTAATTATCCACCATTATACAAAGGGATTCATTATGTTTCCACTTAATGCAATTTATATCTTGCCCATTATTCTTCCGATTCAACGAAAATTAAGTGAAAATTGGAGATAATGCTTTACATTGCTTCGGAAACGCTCATTTGTGTTATGACTGTCGGTCGTAACTGCTATGGAAGATAAGATCACAGCTATTAAACGGCATTGATCACATTTCAGTATAATAATAGTATTTAATGGAGAATATTGTGATGGATCTGTTTCGTAAGGTTTATTAGTTTTTAAAACTGTCGAGACGAAAATGATAGAGGAATTATAGAAGTATGAAAAAATTAGGTCCAAGAAATCATTTAATGCATTTGGAAATATTTATTGCTTGGACTGTGGAGTGTCGTACAGAGAAGATGATTTTTGTGGGTCGTGACTTGTTTCATTTAGAATTAATTGTTATGAACTCTTTGGACGTCAGATAATTTATTTGAAAAATTACCCAGAAATGGTATGAAATAAAAAAAGTTTATTATAGTATATGATATATTTATACCGGGTACATCACGGTGAGTGGCCTATTAGACGTTTCTGGGAAACCACATATATTTTGGAACTGAAAATTTGCACACAGGGGTTTTCAGGGGTGCTCTATTCAATGAAAATATTGCCGTATATGTGCCACTTCCGGTTATACTGGAAGTCCACAACAACTGCCTTATTTTAAATGGCATGCTATATTTTTATGCCAAATTCGAATTCTAGTCGTTATTTTAAGGTAACTTTCAACTATTCCCTGTCCCTAAAACCAATAGTTTTTGAGATATTTCGATTTTAATAAAATCGATGTTAATTTTTAACTCAACAATATTTTTAAATATCTCTAAATAACTCAAGAACCGTCCAATTTAGCTATAGCAAACTACATATGGGTCGAAAGGTAATCAGAAAAGGAAGCGAATTGGATTATAAAATACAGTATGTCCCATTTAAAATAAGACACTTATTGAAGGTCGAAGTAGTCAAAGTTTGACATCAGTTATTGGGCACCCTGTGTATTTTGGAGCATTTGTAGTTTATACATACATAAGCTTCATGTCTTTAGTATGTGGAACAAAATTGGTTCCTGAAAGTTACCATAGCGAAAGTTATTAATGTCTAATGTACGAGTTGTTTTCGCATAAGATTTTATTAAAATCGAAATATCTCAAAAACTATTGGATTTAGGGATAGGGAATAGTATTGAAAGTTACTTTAAAATAACGAGTAGAATTCGAATCTGGCATAAAAAATATAGCATGCCATTTCAAATAAGGAAGTTGTTGTCGACTTCCGGTATAACCGGAAGTGGCACATATACGGCAATATTTTCATTGAATAGAGCACCCCTGAAAACCCCAGTGTGCAAATTTTCAGTTCCAAAATATATGTGGTTCCCCAGAAACGTCTAATAGACCACCGTGATGTACCCTGTATATAATAAAATAAAATTCATTGAAATTTGGTTCTTACCCACTTGCCCATATTTATCTGCATTATTTTCTCTTCTGATGAGATCTACCGCATACTCAGTTTCTGTAAAGCAATTCATCATCAGGCGCCGATGAGACCCTGCAGCGATGCAGGAATTTTCAAATTTATCGAAAACCGTTTCCTCTTGCATTGCTGAGTATATATTTTTTCCGTTGAAAATGTGCAAGAATAAGAGTTTATTCATTAAAAGTTTTATAAGTTTACTGTCAAAAAAGTTAAAGCTAAGCTAAGCGCATAAAAACTGCTCTCACTCCAGAAAAAATACCTGTTTTTCCAACTGAATTTCATTTGCGTTAATTATAAAATCGAAAATAAAATTTCAATTTCAACACGTATCTCCGTAACGAAGCATTTTCGGACCCATGTTCATGTAGATAAAATTTTATGTTAAACATATGTTAAACATTTTATGTTAACCAAAAACTTTAAATTTTTTTACACAATAAGAGCTATTACTATTACCGTTACCTCCTCGTTACGGTTGCGGTTACTGTTTGTGGCTGTTAGGTTACTGGTACTTTTACTGTTACTGTTTGTGTTACTGTTTCTGCTACTGTTACTGCTACTGCTGCTGTTACTGCTACTACTACTACTACTGGACCTGTTACTGGAACTGTTACTGTTACTATTACTGCTACTGCTACTGTTTCTGTTACTGCTACTGTTACTGCTACTGCTACTGTTACTGTTACTGCTACTGCTACTGTTACTGCTACTGCTACTACTACTACTGGAACTGGTACTGGAACTTTTATTGTCACTGCTACTGTTACTGCTACTGTTACCGTTACTGCTACTGCTACTGTTACTGCTACTGTTACTGCTACTGCTACTGTTACTATTACTGCTACTGCTCTAATACTGTTACTGTTACTGTTACCGTTACTGCTCCTGCTACTGCTACTGTTACTGTTACTGTTACTGTTACTGTTACTGTTACTGTTACTGCTTCTGTTACTGCTACAGCTACTGTCGCTGTCCCTGTCCCATACTGTATCCATAAAATAAGCGTTAGTCTCTATCACTGTTCTCTATCTGTCAGTATTATTTAAATATTTATGTCAAAGAATTTTACTCTAATTATCAAATTTCAAGTTATATTTATTTAAGTATGTCGAAAGAATTTGAGCGTATAGTAAAATTGTTTCTTTAATTTACTTTTAATTTCCTTAATGCCTTCCACACGATATCCAACCTAATAGTGATCATTTAATTCTAGTGATAACTTGAGTATTACTTAAATACGTTTTACCGGATTAAAAATAAAAGCCAGCTTCAGATAAAAGCGATTTATCACCAACATTTACCGAAGTAGTGACCGACAAAGTTAATAGCAAGGGTGGTTGTTTCGAGTGGATTAAGGGCATAAGTAATGGCAGTAATTATATAATTAGTTTTCTTGTTGCGGTAATAGTTATTTTATCTAAAACTACGCGACGTTTGGTTTTCTATAGTAAATTTTCTCCTAATGTGTTGATCTTGTTATATTCTGTAGAAAAATTCTATATTAATCCTACAGGATTTTGAAATGATGTGGGAGACAAACTGAATATTTCTCATTCTGGCTTGTTTTTCGCGAAGGTCACATACAGCTATTAAGAACACATTAAATGTGTTAAAAAACGTTTGTACGTGGTAATCTTATTTTCGACGGAAATACAATAATTGAGGATTATAATGGTATTCGTGTAGGAAGAACATTCTACGCGTTTTAGACATACTGTCTGGAAATTGTCATTATAAACATTCCTAGTACCAGTAAATTTAACTCCGCGACATTGTTTAAATGAAATAGACAAACTTGTAGTATCATATAAGTTAATGTGGAGGCTTAGATGGAATGTTTATGTGTCTTAAATTCATAATATGCTGCTTGAATGTCTCTTAAATGTTGTTTGCATTTACATCGTGTCCATTTAATACACCCTTCTTCAAAATAGAATATCATTAGTTAATTAATTAATAGAATTAATTAATAGAATTTATATTAATATTTTATATTTCTTATTGTAATCCCGTTTATGATAATGCATAGATTTTTTTATTTATTTTCTACAGTAGCTAATTTTTGTTTTGTTTAATTCTTAATAAATGTTTTTTATACCTTTTATATTCATTCTTTAATTCATTATTTTCGGAATCAGTTTGAGTTTTTATGCATCATTTCTTTATTTATTAAATTTGATAAAGAACTAGTTACTCATTCTTCTATTTTACGTTTATCTTTAGTGACATAAATCACCGCTGTTCCTTCCTTTATTAAATTTATGAATTGATTTGTTGCTACCTCTAAGTTATCTATATCATAGGCATAATTACATGATATATTCATGTGTTATTTTGTATCCTGTTCAACTCCCAATATGAATTCTTGGGTTCACAAATTATGACCCAAATATTTTTTAATACTGGAATTGTCCATTTCTATATGCATTATAATTGGTGCGTATTCCATTTGGTATATATTAGCGCAAGGAGTATCTTTAGTTATACATATATTGCTGAATTCTGTGGACGCTAATGGGATTTCCAAGTACTTGTTTCCATATTATACATATTCACCGTGTTCTAAGCTATTTAACAGCCTTATTTCCACAAACAAAACTAAGAGAATTTGCTATTCTAAGTTTTAAAGGCAGCATATTCCTGGTCTTAATCCAAACGTTTGGCTTTTGTATGCAACACCGGAGTGCAAAACCATGTTCGTACTTCTTCTTGTCGGGGAAAGAAAGAACATTCTCACGTAATTCATTGTATAACTATACTACATGACGTGGCAAAGTTATAGTAGGAGACACTACCTTAAAATGCCTGTTTCACACAGTTTCTTGTCAATACCACATACCGTGCAAGTTGATTACCGAATGTCATCGTTATGGAGACTTATTGCTTGTTCTATTGATTTTACAGGATAACTGACTAGTAATTTCATACAGACGACATGTTTAGAAGTTGTTTTGTATTAATTAATAACTATAACACAGCATAACTGAATTTTAAAACGGACTAATGACCATAATCAACAGGATACTTATTTACGGTAAATTCTACATTGTATTCAAATATGTTAATCGATTATGGCATCGAATGATTGAATACATGTGTATCATGTTAATAAGCTCGTTCATAAATTATTAGAAATTAAACAGTGAAATATTTTATAAATCATTTAAACATTTTACCGTGTTAAAAATAGATAGAAAGTAAATTAAAATAAATTCATAGTAAAAAACATTTTTAGAAACAAGGTTTTATTTAAATTATTTAGTACATTACACAATTTATATGATAAAAAAGCTTGTCGCGAGATATCCCTATTGTATAACAAACATTTTTTTTTTCTTAGACTATGTCGATATAAAGTTATATCTCTCATTCTTGTTTACCTATACAGGTCAATCTATAATTTCTTCAGAAAAAAAAAACATTGTAAGCCATAAAAAATTGCTAATAATTTCAGATAGTTCATATGACACCTTGTCTCGGTTTTACTCTAAAACCCACGGGTAACTTTATCTTTTTCTTTATATGTAGGCATCTTTTGAGGCATCTGTAAAAATTTCGTACAAGTATTTTGGAAATCAATTGAGCTAAAAGATTGAATAATATTTTGTTTTCATCAAACCAGTTCACTACGGACAACCCCGAAGATATGCATATGCATTCTTCTCAGATCTCCCCAGATTCTTTAAGAGCTAAATATTTTTACGTTCCAAACGTTTCGTATGGAACCAGCCATACTGTATTGCTGGCCACGCTGAAATTAGTAGGCCCATAATTTTTGATAAATCTCTAATTTTACATTTTGCTGACAAAATGTGCCAAAATTTCTTATTATATATTGTTTTTTATCTTCTGGGAGATACATGATTATATCGCAACTGTTATAAATGAACCCCAAATACCCTGACATGTTTTTGACGGCTTAAAGTTAAATTTCTTGAAGTTGATAATAAAACCTAGGGCGTGTAAGGATTTTAACGTGATAGTGGCAACACTATTTTCCACATCTACACTTATCCTACCCAATATTAGAATGTCATCTAAATAAATAAGGCATAAAATGCGCTGCGAGTTTAAAGACGAATTATTTCCTTGACCTTGACCTCTCTGGACGGAGGCGCCGTGATGAAACAAGGTCGATGTTGATGGCCTATTTTTTGATGCAGAGTAGGTATTATTTATCTCTACCAGTTTTTAACTGAGTTTTAACATCTCTGAATTTCTTGACGAAAGTTTTTCCAGATAAAAGCTCATCCGGCTTACTTTCCTTGACAATCTTTTTGCCTGCGGGATTCAGATTAGTTTGCTTAAACAATGCTTTTTAGTCCAATAACTCCCACCTCACTATCCACAATATTTTCAACAGAGCAGATGTATTTAAATATTGAAGTGTTTCTCTTTCCCCCTTTAAAGGTACCTAACGCGAAACAACCGGTTGTTAAATCTAAAAAACGTGTCGGTTTTAGGTATATGAGATCATCTTCAACCAAGTCTTCAACCACTTCCTCTTCTGAAGAAAATCCAGTGTCAGTATAACATAAATATTGGTTAGTATCCTCGTCGCAGTATCCTCGTCGTCACTACTTTTATTTTTAGATGGATTTTTCTCTTTTTTTTTAATTCCTATTACTTTTAGGGTTCTCCTTTCTTTTTACTGAACCCTTATTCGCATTTGTGTTAGTCTTAATTGTATTCTTAAAAGTTGTCAAAATTTCGCCATAAGTAAAAGCTTTTAATCGTGGAACTACAAGCTTTTTTGGCTCAGGATTGGACTGCTGTATTATAGGCACATTTTCTTTTTTCTTTGGAGAAACAACAACACATACTAATGATTTGCCCTTTTGTCCGATTGCTTTTAAACGACTATGATCACTCTTGAATGCCGATTCAACTGCGTTATAAACAAAGCAGGCCTCATCTTCAGTATCATTCAGTAATTATTTTTTAACGGCGTTTATAATTACCCCTATTTACATTTACCACCATTTGACCCTAATTATTTTATGACCGAAACAATACACACCTGGTTTTTTGACATATATTATTGGATTGGAATATCACAGCATTTTGTAATGTTCGTATATATGTCTAGAAAGGACAATAATAGTCATGATAGTGTCTATTATTATACTATATGGTCGGTCTTCGTAATTTAGATACTATACGGCAGATTTTATGGTTTTATGAAGTACCTGCAGAGGTAGACCTGCATATACTATTTGTCCGATGCGATGATATTAGCGACATGCAAATGTGTTTTGTGTACGAAGAACACCGTAAGTCCTAATAATAGCTTTATTAGAGGATTTCTATATTGGATAGTAGTTTCACTGTAACCGGAATGTTGTGAAAGAAGTAAGAGATAATAAAGTGGTTTTATAATAAAGTGAGTATTATATTGAAATTTTGTGTTAATATTTTCTGAAAATGCGATGTTAAGCATGAAATACCGTGTAATAAATTAAATTGCCTGATAAATGTCATATTTCATTTTTTACCTAATTCTTCTACAAGACTAGGTTTATACAAACTCGCAACGTAATTTTCTCCGGTAGAGGTATGGAAATAAACAAATATTTCAGAAATCAGGAAGTCCATATGAGTGTCAACATAAAAATTATAGTATTTCTATGATAATGTGCATAATCTGTACCTGTAATAAGATTCTCTCACCACTTACTAAACGTTTCGGTGTTTCTAACGCTTTTTATTTTATTAGAGGTTCAGATATGGATTGCAGATAGAAGTTCAGATGTTTTTATTTCTGGCTTTACAGAGCCACTTTAATTAGTTAAACCATGAGAGATAAATTGCCTAATTTAAATCAACATATGAAAATAAATAGGATAACATTAGTAGGTCCAAACGATAAAAAAATTATATGAGGTAAATAAATTATTAAATTTAACTTTCAATTATTTCAACTTTTAATAGTTCGAAATATGACCATGGATATTGTCATGGGATCTGATCATTTAAATAAATATAAAGCTATTACTGATTATAAAAAAAGTAAATTGTGTATAAAAGATGTATCCATAGATTTTGATGTAGACAATAATGAATTAGTGAACATAAATGAAAGCAAACAAGGAGAGATAGTAAAGGAGAAATATGGAGAGATGAAATAAATGAATATTATAGAAGGAAGTAATTATTATTATGATGTAGAGGAATAAATATGAAGTATTATAAAAGGGTATATATAAAATTTTCAATAAAATCAATTAATAAAATAAAATATACCCAGTACAAAAATAACATTGTCGTAACACGTGTGTTGTCATTGAACTCCACCTAAACGGCTGAACTAATTTTTATGATGATTAAGTTAATTCGAGAATAATGTTCAGCTTCACGATTTGATCCGATAGAATTCTTTTTTAATTAATTTTAATATCTATAAATTAGGGTTGTGATCGGCGAATTCGCCATATCTTCTAAATGGCGAAAAATCTGAGAAATAATTTTTAAAATTGCTTTATAAATGAGTTCTGAGGCCACGAACAAATAAAAAAACATACAGTCGAATTGAGAACTTTCTTTGAAGTCGGTTGAAAAGACAATAAGGCAGGCATATTTAACCATTTCGCTCCGAAATACGCCTGCAGGAATATCTCGCCTGCAGGAATTACTGTCCGCCAGCCGAAAAGATAATTAGTATGTAATCTTATCAATAATTAATGAACTTTAATTAGTAAAATTTATCTTAATATGCTTTAAAAAATGTTAAATATTACTTGTTTTCCTTTTGTACATGTCATGTCGTGTATTGTATTGTATTGTTAATTTGTGATGTGTTCTTTTGAATCGGTCAATTTTATTGTTCGAATACAATAATTTATAATATTTCACTTCATTTGCGCCGTTTCAATTTATGTTTCAATATTTATGTTTCAATTTATGTTTCAATTTATGTTTCACGTTTCATTTGTGTTTCAATTTATGCCGAAGTAAATTGTAACACAAAAAATTTAGGCAGAGGAAATAATGTAGAAAATCTTTGAATAGTCTGTTGATGATATTTTTATGTCTTGATTATCAACATTATGGTGACATTTTTTACCTTGATTGTCAATATTGTTAACGGCCTACGAGTCACGATACGAGTTAATTATTTTTTAAGAGAAAATCTTGCTTTAGACTGACATTATCATACGTTTACTACCCAAGGGAATGGTGAAATCTATATAATGAATTTATTATTTACTTATATTTAAATAGCTTATCTTCATATGGCACATTCTGCACTTAACTATATTTAAAGAAAACATCTCTTAAAAATATCATGTTATTTTAAGATACACGTTTTACACATCAAAACTGTCAGCTGCAAACAAACCAGACCTTCCTTAAGAAAAGTAGTCGTCGATCAGAACCTATCAATACATAATTATCCATCTGTGAAAATATCAGAATATAATTACGTTATCGTGTATCTTTAAATTAATTTCGCAAGCTCTTAATATCGATGTTACAAGTTTCCCATAAAATTATTTATAAAGTAATTATACACGTGGCTGTAAATTATTAATTTTTAATGATTTTTAGTAGGTAATCTTCCTTACAAAATTTTCTCTAACTAGGTATATTATATTACACCTGTATTATATACCTCCTACGCAGTATTTTAATTAATGTTTCGATGTATAATAAATATAGTAGTATTAAAACATTACCTATCTCGATTTTTTGTGTGCATTTTAGGTACCCCCTGAAGGTAGCAAATTCACACATTTCTATATTTTTTAAACCCATCGTGGGCGGGAGGAGCCCACTTTTTTAATATCTCGGCTCCCTTTTAACATACGACTGAAGTCGAGATACCGTTGCAGAGGGCGCGGTGAGCGCTACAGCTTTGCCCCTTATGACTTTTGTCGTATCCGAAAGGGTTGTCATGTAGGGGGCGGGGCAAATATTTTCGAGCAGAATTTTTTTTGCAACTAAATAAATTATTTGTAACATGTGTTTAATATATTAGCTGCTGTGTGGTCAGTGCTGTGAACAGTTATTCTTTTCCTGTTGTTGGAAGAGTGAACATCGTTCGAAACGTCCGATATCTGCTTCATTTGGGAAAAAAGTGTGCTGGAAGTTGATAATTATGTGGTGGGAGCTCGAGGAATGGCCACGTTTCGATCAGCTGCGGAGCAAATAGGAGACACGGAGCGCCAGGAGTCATTGGAACGAGTGGATTCTGTAACTCTCCATCTGAAATGTTACAAAAGCTACGTGCACCCAACGTCGATCGCAGCAGCGGCACGAAGGAAGTCAAAAGGCGAATCTTCGAATGTCTCATCGTCTTCTCCCGTTGAAACATTGACGATGGACGTGGATCCGGAGCGATCTATTTATATATTTTTGATGAAATTCCTTTAATGATAAAAGCAGTACGTATATATTTTTTTGCATCTACTAGATCTAATTGATACATTTATTTTGAAATGACCAATCTCTTATTTAGGATGCCGCATGTTTTATAAAAAAATATCAAGGAAATAGTGCACAATTCGCAGATATTTTCAACCGTGAACGACTCTAAAAACATCCATCAGATGGAGGATACAGACAGAATAATGCGTTTCTAAATTTATTGTCATATTCTGTTTATTGTCATATTTATTGTCATATTTCTAAATTTATTTTCATATCACGTGTCCTATTATACCTATGATTATATTCCATTTGACATATTATGTATGACTAGCAGGCGGGCCTCTTCAACATTAGTTAAAAGAAGAGATAGAAACAGAACTCGTCTAACGATAAAATTTACATATTTATCTTGTAATCCTAAAAGCTTTGCATACATACAGATGCAATTAAAAATAAATGAATACAATTAACACATCTTGGTCAATTGCAGATTGGAATTGTGAAATGATAATAATTCACTGACTGCGTTAATACACGAGTTTGATTTTAATGTACACTGTAGCGGCATAAGCTAGCGTTATAACTTGAGGACCATTTGTGTGAGATAAATATTTTACAATTTACACCCTTAAAGGAAAATACTATAAGCACGTATTTAAATAAATGAGAAATCAGCTCTAATAGCAGCTGTAAATCAATAGACAAATAGCGTAAAATAACACAATGCGCAAATATAACACAGATCGAGCAAACCGCATCGTCACTGACCAGCTACGTCCCCGTGACGACGGAGAGCGCCAGAAGCAAGTCTCTGCCGATGGGGCCCATCAGCCAGGACCGGGGGAGGCTACGTATCTTCACCTGACACTGATCACATTTGTAGGGATGGTCACGTGAAACGCGCGGCCTACCCCTTACGAGGCGGTCGCGGCCCACATAGATATTAGGGGTAAAGAGCGATGGTGCCGCTCGGCCCCCTCCTATCGAGGTCACATCTTTGCCAAGTATTTGGCGCGCGTGGCGATGGAGTCAATTAATTATAATTCAGTAAAAATTAAGCACTGAAAACAATATAACATATTATAACAGATTAACGATTTGGAAATGCTAAACTATAATTCAAAATTTATATATTAAAACATTGGTATCGACAAGGGTTCGATACTTTAGTCGTATTTAGCAGTATCAGTCTGTCATACCAACTAGTGTTCTTGACATACCTAGCGCGGGCAAAAAGTAAACAATAGCTGTAAATTAAATCATCTTAATGTGTGATATACATAACTAAATACTAAGTAGTGAAAATAAGAAAAGTGTATATAATAGGAGAATTTGATTGGTTGTCAAATGGTTTCAGCAAACAGAAAATGCATGTAACTAAGGAAGTACAATTGTTTTTTAGAAATCGATTTCCGTAACAACGGATAACAACGCTATAACAGTTAAACAAAAGATACTAAACAGGTCGCCACGCGCATCTTTTCTCTAAAGAAAACTAAATTTAAAACAAGTAATAATTTCCAGTAAATCCAGTATATAAATAGCTTCGACATGTCACAGCATAAATTATCGAACATATCGAAGCTTATTAAACTATATCTAATCAATCAATGACATAAGTAAAAACATTTCCCAAAGAGAGTTTCGGGAGTATAGCCTCGAAGAAAGTTGCTTGTGCTATGTTCACCGGGCGAGTCCAAGATGGAAGCAAGGGTGGATATAACAAGTGAATTTAAATGTGCAAAAAGCATTGATGTATATGGTGATAATTTATAAATAAAATGTGTACGGTAGTTTTAAAGTTAATAAATAGTGATAAAATGTCATTGGCTGGAGAGGAAGTATTTGTTTAAGAGTAGGGAAGGTTGTCAAGGAAGTAATGTTTTTGTTTAACACCGAACTTCCTTCCCTACGAATATATAATACTAACAATAAGAACCAAGGCACTCAAACGGTCGCCACGTTTAAAACTATCCTTCTAAAATTTCGTAAATTATAGTATAAATCAAGCAAATCTTCTAATTTTGTATATAAGAATAATTGTAAATGTTATGAGTAATTTAAAATTTTCAAATGTTGGTGTAAATTTTGGTAATGGTTGTACGAGGAGAAAACGCGTATCTAGTGTGTCCTAGATACGCAAGAAAAAGTTCCAGAGCATCCAAAGTAGATTTCTGTTACCACATTATATAGGGTTAATTAAAATGTTGTTGTAGAACCCTAATTTCGAAACCCTGTGGAATAATTTCATTACCAATTTCTTGCTAAATACCAATTTTTGTAAAGAACCATGCCTTTTCTACATTTTTAGTTCATGTCTTTATGTGTATTATTACAGAACAAAATATTAAGAGTATAACATTTTGATTAACATCGAAACATGAGCGCGAAGATAATGGGAAGAAAAATTATACAAGTATAACGTTTTCGTATATTTTACAATTTCATAAATGTCTATTTCTCTGTCTATTATTGTTGCGTGTACCTGTGTGAGATTAGGTGCGAAAGCCAGATGGCATGCATATCTATCACATGCGTTTCGTTAGGTAAGACACTATTGTTTCAAAGCCGTTGAACGTCTGAATCTAAATGAACTTCACTGTAACACACAGGTAGACGAAGTGTGAGATTAGGTGCGAAAGTCAGATACGCTTTTTTCTTCAAGTTTGTTGAACGTTTGGTTATCATACAAAAAATATACGAGAATATACTTTTTCTGGGATACCCTTTTCGATTAATCTCTTGATTGATTGATTCATCTTGAATATTTGGTTTTTTTATTCTTACATGAGTGCAATCAATAACATATATGTCACAGGGAAACGTATATTTCGATGTCCAGTAGCTGTATTTAAATCTGCAGCACTTTGAGGGAAATTTTATCCACTGATTTGTTTCTTCAATAATTTCTAACCTGCAACACAACTTTTGACACTGAATGATGGACTCCCAAATCTTCTCCGACTCCTGAATTTCTTTGAACATAAGTTAAATTCAGTCACAGTACCAAATGCAAGATGTGGCCAAACGAGAAGCCGCCTGTGGACTGAGGCTGTCAAAACGATACCCCTTTTACAGGAATGTGCAGATGGTATTCCGCCTTGGCTTGTCTTTGATAAACCTTACACCATACAAACTAGTGGTGAAGATGAGACCGGCGTTGAAGGTGTAAACTATGTCTTCACAGATGGACCAAAGAAGAAGGAAGGAGCAGGCTGTGGTATATATTCCAGAAATCTGCGAAGTTCATGGGTCAACATGGGAATGTCACCAAGCACTTGTGAGAGCCTATCAGATGAGTAACATCTGCCTATGTTGGGTCAACGGACACTCACATTGCAATGGCAATAAAGAAGCTGACAAACTGGCAAAGAAGGCAGCCAGCCTGGGAATCCTTGTGCCTGGTCCTTCAAGTACACTACCAATTGCAGCGAAACTGCAAATAATAAAGGGAAACACCGATAAGAAATTTAAGACGTTGTGGGATGAAACAAGTAGCTGTCAGCTGGTCAGAAATCTCCTGAGATATCCCAGCGAAGAGACGGCGAGGAATTATCTGGCAATGTCTAGGGGAAAACTACGTTTTGTAACAGGAATCCTAACCGGACACTTCCGCGTAAGGAAGCACCTCTAGGCAACAGCATCACCTTTTTTACAACACTAGGCTGATCGATGGCCTAGGGTGACATTTCCCTCACGGGGCACAAGGGGCCCAATGGGGCCTAAGTGCAGCGGAACAAATTACAGATATAGATACAGATAAATTCAGTCATTACTACACTTAATGAAATAAGAATGGAACTGATATAATGTGAATCTCCTAGAAAGATGTAGATATAGAAACAATATATGATGTAGAAACTCATCCATGTGGAGACCACATTTCTCCTAAATCATATAATATTTGATTATTGTTCATATAACTTGAACCATTTATAGTCTATTGACTGTCGAAAACACGGGTGAAAGGTACTAATTCGTTGTTAAAGGCGTTTTATATTAAGTTGTATTTATGAAGAAATAGATAACAATAAACGTAAAATAGAAGAGACATAATAGATATTAAATACTGTTTCGGCATGAAATTTTTTTATTAATAATAATGAATCGTCTTTTTTCATTAGGACAGGTTAGATAACAAAATATTAAGGGTATAACATTTTGTTGACATCGAAATATTAGCGCGAAGATATAGGGGAGAAAAATTATACAAGTAAAATGTTTTCGTATATTTTACAATTTCATAAATGTCTATGTCTCTGTCTATTATTGTTGCGTGTACCTGTGTGAGATTAGGTGCGAATATCAGATGGCATGCATATCTATCACATGCGTTTCTGTTTCGTTAGGTAAGACACTATTGTTTCAAAGCCGTTTAACGTCTGAATCTAAATGAACTTCACTGTAACGCTATTTAATCGTTAAAAGCTGTTCGTGTCTGCCCATTAAAAACCAGTAATTTAAGTTAGCCCTAAAATTAGAGATTTTTACCGACTAAAGAAACTAAGCAAATACTCAAATATAAACGCATGCCTTTTGTGTTTCCAAATTTCGCAGTCCTTTATTATTTATGCGTCTATTCGAATATAAGTTCGTGTAAAGTACATAGTCCTCTTCAAATATTTAATTAACGCGGGTTATGATGTTAGTCACCTGTAAAACAGCACCATACCTATATAATTAGATGTGTAAATCTGACAGCTGGAAATGAAGGCTTGCACGACCTATGAAATCAATTTTAAAAGTCATGTCTCAACAATTCTCTGATTGCAGGCATAACCCATGTTCAAAATTATACATAACAACTTAATCAGGATATGTGCCTCCAGCTCAGCTGGACACAAATGCCAACACGCAACGTCACTTTATCGCTCTTTTTTATGCGGAGCAAACACCCAATAATAACGGGTTGTTACATTTTACCACCCAGGAACAAAATTATTTAAATGGAAATACCAGTTACATTATGCAAAAATTTTTACTTTGAAACCCAGCTGCTATAAGCCTTTCAAATATATAAACTACAACCATATATGTATTCTAGGATAGCCCATTTCTATAGGGGGTGAATTTTTTTTGGGGGCATTTTTTAAGTGTACGTTCCTGTTGGAAAAAGTATTTAACGATGACTGACGTTAGACCTTTACGAAAGGATACCTTCATTTACTTAGTTGGACACTATTCGTCACAAATGATTAGCAATAAATTGCCATCTAATAGACAGGTATTACAAGTGCTCTTTTATAACATTCGTGAAGTGAATCTAAGTGTACATAAAAGTGCTAAATTAATAATAAAAGAGGTGTCACTTTTTTGGGATAAAGCTCGAATTCCAACACGTCAGGATTTTCATTGTGTTAAACAACTAGATAAACTTTATGCAGAGTGGAAGAACTTACAAAAATCGGCAAAAGAGCCAGTGTGGATCTTTTTTATTTCTCATGCAAACGTGTTGGAGCTGGAAATAGACTAAAGAAAAAAGGGACATCCTGGATTTGTGCATGGTATTGATTACCAACTTGCTTCTCAAGAAAAATCAGATGAGGAGAAATTACAGAAATTATCCGAACGAATGCAAAGAAGCAACAAGAAAAGGCTAGATTAGAGGAAACAGTCACATGACCATCATCAAGCAGCAATTCAGCTGACTCCAACGAAAATGAAGATGAAATAATTGAAGCCCAAGAAGAGTTTTTACAAGACCATCCTGCCCCATCACCGCCAAAAAAGAAATCATAGCTATTGAAGATATACGTCTCTTTATTGTAAATGTTTATGTAAAGGCCTGGTTTAAAGCGTCATTTACTAGTAAAGCACCGCTTCATGACTTAGACTATAGTAAAGAACTCATTAAATATGAAAATATTGACAAAGAAATATCTCAAGCCGCAAGTAGTAAAATAGTGAACCATTTGTGGTACCTTAATTCAGTTAATATTGGCTTATCTTTCTTTGATGACGATATTTCAGTTACCACTAAAGAGAAATGGTTAAAGCTTTGAATAGGAAATCACCAAATCAGGAGGGTATTAAACGACTTATGATTAGTGACATTACTGACGTTGAAAACAAGGAAATTCAGGACTTCATATGCGAGAACACTAAACAGTTTTTTCAAAAATTTGGTTTGTCTATGGAAAATGATCCAACAACATGGTGATAATGAATGCTATACTCGATGTTTCAATATTGTAAACAAAATTAAAGTTGTAAATGATGCCGCTGAGAGGGGAATCAAACTTATTGGTGACTATAATGTCATTTTAACAAAAAATGAAGACCAAAACAGTTTTTACACCAAGTTGTAAAAGATTATAAATCACGGTTTGCAAATGTAAAAAAAGAAACCCTATCGCATGCTTTGGACTATTGCAAAAAATATTGTTTTTATTACTATATATCTTGTAGATTTAGGATAATATATGGTACTATGTATGAAAAAAACAAAACGTTTCATAATAAAAGACAGGCAGATAAAACGAGTTTTCTTTAAAAAAGCTTCTAGTCTAGTTGTCTTAGACTACAGATTTACACATGTCATAATCACAACAGATGATGTCTTTGATATTTGTATGACTTGATTAGTCATTCTAAAGATAAATATTGCTGATTTAAAAAAAGAAACAATGCATCAACCAAATAATGTAAATAATTCCATTTACTTCTATTATTACATAATAATGTGTTCTGTGACACCCCTTGCCTTAAATTTGCCTCAATAATATTTTAAGTGGACTGTTTTTTCTTCAAATGGAACCATTTGCTGGGGTGAGAAAGAAAAAATTTCGATTTCGAAAAAGATGGGCCACCCTTATTCTCATATTTCTTTTGTATTATGTTATCGTTTTCATATTTTCAGTTGAGTTTTCATATTTCCAGGTGACATTGACATAATCACACTTATGTCAGTGAGATGTCGTAATATGATTAAAGAGATTTCTGAATAATGATTCTGATAAAGAACATTGATCACCGAGTATAGCATAGTATAGTATCACCTAGTATAGCAGATTCCTGTAGATGGCAGCAGGCGTGTAAAAGAAGTTAGCCGCATTCTAGTCTAGCAACGTTCCAGTAGAGGGCAGCAGCATCAGTGTAAACAAACCAGTTTTGTGATAATAGTGACTAGTGTCGTGATTCTAAAGCAAAAAGGATTAATATAAGACTTCACAAGGCAATTACGATCTAAAACCTCGTCTAAAACATCTAATTTTAAGTAAACATTGCTCCAGAGACTTAGTCCATTAGTGCCATACTGCCGTTACTGCCATATAGTGCCCAGGCGATATACACTTTAATGGGAACGCGTTTTGTACGTAAAGTAGCAATACGTGGGCTATATAGGGCACTTCGCGATGTCTATCCATGTTCCATAACATGCCAATGTAACTATCATATCTTAGGGTTCGCATACAGCACCTAGAGCTGTGACCTTGAACGCTCTTTCTTACGTAGATATCTCCTACACGATAGAAAAGACGTACAAGAGAAAACGGACTAAGTTTTACTGCAATAAGCATGCAGCAGAGCTGCCAAATAGTGGCCAGATGATATAGATGTTAATTCGAACGCGTTTTGTATGCAAAGCAGCAATCCGTGGGCTATATAGGACACTTCGCAATGTCTGGCCATGTCAACGTAACTATCATATCTTAGCGTTCGCATACAGCACCTAGAGCTGTGACATTGAACGCTCCTTCTTACGTAGATATCTCCTACACGATAGAAAAGACGTACAAGAGAAAACGGACTAAGTTTTACTGCAATTAGCATGCAGCAGAGCTGCCAAATAGTGGCCAGATGATATACACGTTAATTCGAACGTATTTTGTATGCAAAGCAGCATTCCGTGGGCTATATAGGACACTTCGCGATGTCTGGCCATGTCCTATACTATGCCAACGTAACTATCATATCTTAGCGTTCGCATACAGCACCTAGAGCTGTGACCTTGAATGTTCCTTCTTACGTAGATATCTCCTACACGATAGAAAAGACGTACAAGAGAAAACGGACTAAGTTTCACTGCAATTAGCATGCAGCAGAGCTGCCAAATAGTGCCCAGTTAATCCGAACGCGTTTTGTAGGTACGGATGTAATGCCGTACTGCAATACTATATGGCATTAAGTAGGAAGAGATCAAATCAGTAATTATCAAGCTGTTATTTTTCTGAGGTGATATATCTAAGGGTACCCTAAGCACAGACGAAATAAATACAGACCCGACAGTAAGACGAAGAACTCGATTATAGAGAGATATCAATGTTAACACCAATTTAAAGGGACTACAACGTCACCTGTGATGTCACGGGAAGAGCAATTAAATATACTACTCGCTCGGCAACCTCCGGGAGTGAAAACCAGGGCTGTTGTATTTATTTCGTCTTATTAGAGTTAACCTCTTCTCGCTTCCTGTGTGTTTGTTTTATTTTTGCGATCCTATATTTGAATAATTGTGGTGTTTTTGTGAGATTACTTTGAAGAACAATAAAATTATATACTATCATCATGAGCAATAAAAACCTAGTCCGTGTTGGTGGAATATACTGCTTTTATAAATACTGTAAAAATAGATATTATAAACGTGAAGGGGCAAATTTTCTGCAAATTTCAGATTGCCCAAAGATGAAAACAATACGTAGATATTTGGTTTCATTAATTAAGCATTCGGTCGTTTTATATAGATATGTATTATAGGTATATATTATACATTCTTATGTGTAATACATATTTCCTTAAAGTGTTAGTTGTGCAGGTCGGGACCAAAAATTGTTAGGTGGTTAGCACTGCCTTGCTACAGTGGTCACAAAAGCTATGAAACATTATCTGGTTGTTATTTTATTAAAAGATTTCCTAAATATCAATATTTGCAATATGTTGTTTTCTTTCATACCACGAACATAAATTATGTTATGGAAAATTCTTAACCTAAATGTCATGTGTCACATAGGTACCTCTACCTATAGGAGTAGAAACCGATTTTCCGTTTTATAAACTACCTACCTACAAGTGAATTGCATTCTTCTCAGTCATACATAATGCAAATATTTCTTCTCTTACTTTCTATATTGCACCACCAAACAATAAGGTACCTACCTACTTGGTAGATTAACTAAAATTACATGTAATTTTAGGAATGTAGGTAATAATTTGCTTGGGTTTTGTTATATAACATGAATAATGAAAAATCTACCTAAAAACTTTGGAAAAACACATTCTGTTTTTGTTGACTATGTCAACATGCTATGCCTATTTCAATTATTTATTCGGAAGGTTGAAGGCCCGTAATCCCCTTTTTAAGATACCTACCTAGCACTTTAATTTGTAGAAAACAAAAAAGTATAAACCACTGTTCAATCTTTTAAAATTTCTTATTTGGTGTATAAAATTAAACATTTCCTAGCTCAGTAAATATTATATAATTTAAAGTAGTTATTTCTTTTCGGAAAATATTTTTATAAAGAATTTCTTGTATGATTTTCTCAATCATAGTTGGTTTAATCGCTTTATAAACAATAGAATTATTTATATTGTTTATAAAGTGTTTATACACATTCTAGTTACACGTACGTACTGAAACGTGAATTTTTATTACAAAATGCACAATGTTTTGGTAAAAGGCAACTATGCTTTCTGTAAAAATAGGGAAATCTGGTAAATCCGGAAACGCTGCTTACAACCGATTTAAAGGGCCGAGGTCACCGAGCCGCGGCGGCGAAACGCAAAGCATCTTGCCCATGTATCGTATCTGTATTTATTAAATCTGTGCCCTAAGTGCTATAAGAGCAGCTTATCCATGCCATCCGGAAAAATCTGAGCAGCCGATATGCAAAATAAAAAATCCATCAATGTTGTATATTGATGAATTTTTTATTTTGCATCTCCTCGATGAGAGGCCATTTAATTCAGGTAAACTAAATTAAAAGGAGAGGTGATATACAAAATGCGACTGCGACCCAAATTGCTACTTCTTTTCTCTGCGACGCAAATTGGCGATTTTAGTTTTTACCCGTTCGAATTTTTACTCGTCGACTTTGGTAGCGAGGAGTATAATCAGCTGGGCTATGAGATGCCACATATTTCATGCCATAACGCAGAAATGATTACTAAGTGGCAATGATACTTCCACTTGAAATACCCAGTTAATCATTGTTTATATTTTAATAGGTACATCTGATGTCTGTAGATTTACTGCACGGCAATCCGTTGTCTAGGAATTTATCGTAACTTTTAGAGTAACAATATTTCTTGCGTGTCAACCAAATACGGGAAATTTACGACAACGATAAACCATGGGAAAATAAAAGAAATAGGAAGGAAACGATTCGTCAAAATGATCGAGTTCCCCGCTGATTGTATAAAATGGGGTTTATGCTATACTGTACTTATCATAATGACATCTCACTACAGGTGACGACACAGCATTTTTGGTAGAAGAAATCATGTACAATGACAGCAAACAAACCCTTAAAAACGCCATAATGCAAGGCGCAGCTCAGAGAACGCCTTTTATTGTGTAAGAAGCAAGGGAAACACAAAAGCAAAGGTAGACAGACGTACTCGGCATGCAATTTGTGGTGTTCAAGAGCTGTATATATATAGAAGGATATAAGCCATATAGTTTTTATAGTTACATATCCACATCATTATTCCCATGATTCAGGTAATACAGCTAGTAAAATTGTCAAAATAACCCTTGACTAGATTGTAAATAATGCATGTTATGTAGTAATGTTTACGACAGCTTTTATTTTCTTATTGCATCAGGCTCTCTTTACTTCGAAATTGGAATATGTATGAGCAAATGCGGTCTGCTATTAATATGTTAATGTGTTGTTTATGTATTTATTTTACGGACCACTTTTATGTTTATATCTTACACTCCAAGCGAGCTATGTGGAAAAATACAGTACAGTGACAAATCGACATAAAGGGTCCGCCAATAGGGACGCTCGATCTTTGACAGCTCATGGCGGCCATGTTGTTTGTGGTAGAGTTGGCAAACGTAGTTGTTATTATTCAGTGTATCTTCACAAATCACCATGAACCAATTCAGCCGCGAGCAACATGTGCAAATCGTTAAAACTTATTACGAAAATCATTCATCGGTTCGAGCAACGTTCCGCGCGCTCCGCCAATTTTACGGTGCAATTGATCGTCCTGCTGAGTCGACTATCCGTCGTTTGATTAACAAATTCGAGGCAACCGGTTCGGTGAACAATCAGCCAACACCGACGCGTCGTCGAAACGTCCGATCTGCCCAGAATGTCGCCGCTGTGCGCGATAGTGTGCGTGAAAATCCGCGACAGTCAATTTCACGTCGCGCACAGGAACTCCGCCTTTCGGAAACATCACTTCGCCGAATCTTGCATCTGGATTTGGGCATGCATCCGTACAAGATCCAGCTGACACAAGAGCTCAAAATAAACGACCATAGACAGCGCCGTATCTTCGCTGATTGGGCTTTAGAGCAGTTGGAAGTCGACCCCGATTTTGGTCGCAAAATCATCTTCAGCGATGAGGCACATTTTTGGTTAAATGGGAATGTCAACAAGCAGAATTGCCGTTATTGGGCCGAGAACAATCCACAGGAGGTCCACCAGGTCGCAATGCACCCAGCAAAGGTAACTGTTTGGTGTGGATTTTGGGCCGGAGGCATCATCGGGCCGTATTTCTTCGAGAACGACGATGGTGTGTCCATCACGGTAAACGGCGAACGATACAGATCCATGATAACGAACTTTTTCTGGCATGAAATCGACAATATGGATGTCGAGGATATGTGGTTTCAGCAGGACGGCGCTACGAGCCACACAGCGCGCGCCACAATGGATCTTCTGCACGAGCGCTTCGGAGGAATGGTTAACTCGCGCGGAGGCGACATCAACTGGCCACCGAGATCGTGCGATTTAACCCCACTAGACTATTTCTTGTGGGGTTTTCTTAAATCACAGGTCTACGCAAACCAACCACAAAACACTGATGCCCTCAAAGTCAACATACGCCACGCCATCGATGAAATACAGCCCGATTTGTGCGCCAGAGTCATTGAAAATTGGACTTCTCGTATGCGCGCCACCCAGCGAAGCCGAGGTGGACATTTGACCGATATTATTTTCCATACATAATGCCTTCGAATACTCTTTCAAACAAAAAATAAATTTCATTTATACCTCTCACACAACTTGCTTTATTTCATTTTAAAGATCGAGCGCGCTTATTGGCGGACCCTATATAAGAAATTTTCTTGGCTTAATTTCGCCAGGAAAACTTCCTCTACGAGGTTTTTATCATCTGCAGATTTAGCGCAGATTTTGCGTGTCGTATTTTTTTTTTGCAAAATACATTGTCGCTCGCTTAACTCGAATTATCTGGGGAAAATAAAATATTTTACTTTCAGCCACATAATGACATTACTGACTTCTTAAAATTTTGGAAATGTCACATTACTGTCTTCTATCTCCCGTACCGACTTCCATGCTCGATTTCCCGTCCTGACTTCCCTGCTCGATTTCTCTGCCGCATACAAGGATTAATCGGTGAATTTAATTTAAGTAATGTAAAACTGTGGATATTATTATAAAAGTGAAACAAAAATCTAGGTAGGTGTGTATTTATGAAAACTAATTCATATTTATTTAAATCAAACGAAATCAAACCGTTTTTATTTGTAATAATGTTTAATACTGACAATTGAAGACATAAGTGGATAAAGGTGTTTTGTATTGGAACATTTTTATTTTGCTTTTGATTTAAATAAGTAATACCTCATAAAATAACAATTTTAGGCTATGTTCTCTTGTTTATTATAATATTTTAAAAAAACAACAAGATTTTGTGAAACTAGATTTTTGTATACCTACATAACACTAACTTTAAACTCAATCGGTGATATGTTTCGTCATGGATAAATAAATCATGTAGCTTTTAACACAATTTTTTATTAAAAATTTTTATACAATTTTTTATATAAAAGCAGTACAAACTCATACAATGAAGAAAATTTAATATGGTGTCTTGTTTAAACATAACCAAGCATATATTATACAAAAACAGCAATATGCTATGTGTTTTTCTCTTTTTTGATTTGTGGATTTCTGAGCACTTTTTCGATATGACCCAAGTCTCTGTCGGAATCAACAAAGCTGTGTCCAACCACCGGATACTTATGCTGGACTACTTTAAAAAAACTTATTTAATATTAAGTATTGATAAAGGCAAAGCATATAAAAGTTTTTATTTTGTCCTCCATATGAGTCTGACCAAATTATTAAATGGTGAATTTCAGGATCCTCTTCTTTGAGTAATTTTCAAAACCGTTCGAGACAACTATAGCTATTTAATGACTGTCTCTATTGACAATATCTTCAGTCCAGTTAACAAAATTGAACTTGTTTTATAATATGACACATTTACCTTAAATAAAAGGCCTTATATGTGGATAACTTCGGTAACGGTATGGTCTGTTGCTTCGACCATTAATAGAATGGACAAGTAATGTTGAAAATTTAGAGGCACAAACATCTACTGGAATGAATGTATTTATATCATGTGACAGCGTACCTTCAATGTTTATGGTCAGTCAATTTAACCTTGTGTCATGTTGCAAGTTTAGAAAATTTTCATAAGGTAGATACTCAGATCTCTAAGAAATGAAGTTGATTTTATGCTATCCATATTGGCCCTTCGATTCTCATGTTTAATAGCAGACACTGATATTAATTTGTAACTGTAGTTATTTGCGAGAAGTGTTCGAATTTAGTTTTTTAGTGGTTTAATATCTCTTGATAATAATGGTGCAAAAGTGTTTGCAAAAAGCCGTTTGAAAATCATTTCGGCGAAATCGAGGTACACTTTGTTTACTAATTTGTGTTCCGTCTTTTTCCCACTATTATATCCTTTTCTAGATGCTTGGACCAAGCATTCACATACATTTGAATAGGACATTATTCCTCTACCTTTTTTTTGCTCGAAAGTCTGTTGTAAGATTCATTGTCACATAACATGTTTTCCTATTAACGGAGGATATTTGTCTATCTACTATTTGGGAATGAAATATGTAAATATATTTTTTAAAATGTACCAAAAATGTAAGATACCACCTTTATCCACTAAAAATTTTCATTGTATGTGTGCCTTTATCATCAAAACATGTCTTTGAGACATTACAAATCTAGGACTTACTATTATTGGGAAATTAGATATATACCAGGGAAGTTAAAAAATTGCAGAAAATAATTTTTTTTTAAATGTGACATGACACCTTGATCCACTTATGTCTTCAATTATTTGTTAAAATTAAGAACGAAATTGGTATTATTATAAGCATGCTAATGCTTTTATATAGCAATATATTCAGGGAGAACAATTATAAATAGTAGACTAGGTAGTCGTTTTCTATGAATGTGAGTTCTCTGTCAAAACTAATGTCTAACTATCTAATTGCTTGATATCAAAGTTATTAACGGCGCAAAAATCTAAAACTCACATAATGATAATAGACAAATCGCAACAAATTTTATGTAATACAACATCCACATAAACCATGTGTATTTAGAAAGATTAATACAGAAGCATCATGTTAAAAACAGGGTTCGAGAATAGACTCTCGAAGCAGATAGTAATATAGAGAGGTTTAGAATATTGAAATTAGATTACGGAAGGTGAATGTAATAAGTGAATACAGCTTAGAAGTGAGAATTAAACCATGTATTGTATATTGTAAATTACAGAATTTAAATGTAAACCTAAATAATTAAAATAACAGCCTTAACATGATTAGCCAGATAATACAACAAAAGTAAAGCATGAAGCTCGTATCTAATGAAATTCAACTGTTCAATTTTGGATAACATCCAGAACAACGGATAATAATGCAAGGGAGTCAAGCAATAGCGTTCGAAGGACGAACAGCTCGCTAATTTTTGTATTAAAATTTGTAAAAATTAATAGTTAGAAGTTATTTAAATTTAACAAATTAGTGCTACGTTTGCAGAATCTAAACGGGAAACATTCTAGAGTTGAATTAAACACGGAATTAAGTGTTTTTTTTTGTCGAATATACGACATTCCAAGTGCAGCGTCTACAGGCAACAGGCGTGCTAAGTAAGTAGACGAGTGAAAATGGCTAAGCAAGAAAAGAAGTATATGATTCCTTAAAAAACAGCGAGTGAAGAATCTGAAGATCTCCAATTTGGGTAAAAGCCAAACCCAGTTAAAATAAACAAGCGTCTCATCGAGTGTAGCAGTGTGCCAGAGTACGGAATAGTTCCGGTAGAAGGCAGCAAGCGTGCGTAAGAAGTTATCAGCAGAGTAATAGTGCAGCATATTATATATATATATATATATATATATATATATATATATATATATATATATATATATATATATATATATATATATATATATATATATATATATATATATATATATATATATATATATATATATATATATATATATATATATATATATATATATATATATATATATATATATATATATATATATATATATATATATATATATATATATATATATATATATATATACGTGTTCCTGTGTGTATTTTGCATATTTACCAACGATAATTTATTATAGGCTAACTCGGCACTACACGAGGGGTAGCAAATTCTTAAAAAATATATATACTGCTTTTCGGTAAACTTTTTAATGTAACACGCCTCCGAACAGATTATGTCTCACTTGGCTCTGGTTTGTGTAAGTGCATAAAGGCTACACTCGTACTTGCCTCCGGCAGTGTTGCCTCTGTTAACGTTCACTGGTTTGAGGCAAACAAAACCGTTGTGACGACCTTGGATCTATTTTTAGCTCTCGACTACCGAATACGTATCTATTAATTTTATTATATTCGTAGATGTTGGGGGATATTTATCTTTAATACATCTTTAATACACGATATTTCGGCGTCCGAAATTATCGTTGGGTTTTCCAATTATACCTATGTATGGTTTACTACTAAAGTTTCCCTTCCTCAATTAAGTGACCATAAATTAAAAAAATGGACTTTAAAGTGGATGTTGTTCACAATTTCATGGAGTTTAATTTTTCTCCGCGGAAACCAAATTCTTTTCCTAAAATAAAAGTAGCCTAAGTTAATCCCGAAGGGTGTGCCACTTTCAAAATTAGGTGTAAAAGTATTCAGATTACCATGAAATATTTTATCTATATGGCCTGAAATCTTCAGAAAATTTAAATTTCTGGCATGGACTAACATTCTTCTAGCATTGTTGTTAATATTATTTATAAATAGTGTCCGATGATCTCGAATAGTCTAGTCAAAAAGTGCCATTTTGATGAATTTCAATTAACCTGTACAGAAAATTATGATTTAGGAGTGAGCCCTAAATTCTGATTCTGAATGATATCTAGAAACTTATGAACAATTTGAAGTGGGTAAAAAAGTTTTACAAAATTTAGCAAAAATAAGGGAGGGTTCGTTTTTGCAAATATCTCAAAAACTATTGCATATATCGCAAATCGAAAAAAAAATCCTTAACGAACAAGAAATATCCTACAAAAAGTCCCACGTCCCGGACCTTTACCACCAATATTTATAATTTTAATTTATAGGTGAAAATAGGGCTAAAAACGGATGCTGTGACTCCCGCGCCCGCCTACCGATTTAAGCGCCACTTTAACAATAAAAATTATTTAAACCAATGGGTTTAAATAATATTTATTTTATAAATATAAATATTAAGAAGTAAAAAATCCACATACCTTTTAAATACTTGAATAAACGGTAATCCATTAGCAAAAAAAATCCCGAATTTTTTTAATTAGGTATGCTTTTGTTAATTAACTTTTATTAATGTTTTCTCAAGTTTTAAATTAACATAAAAACCTGATAATTACCAAACTAAAAATCTTAGATTTTGTTCACTTCTTGGAGCAATTCTTGAAAGGCTTTAGAAGATATCCTCATTAGATATTAGATATTATTAAATCTCAATCTCTTTAATATCAATTAGGGTTGTGACCGGTGCGAATTATTTTATCTGGTATATCTTGTGATTTTCCCGGTGTATCTTCGGAACCGAATGTCCAATGTCACTAAAACTAAAATGGGGCCCACTTGAAAAGGGGGTTCCCACAAAAAAAGAATTTTTAAAATTGATTTATAAATGACGGATTAATGAGGTAACAAATATACAAGAAAAAATATACAGTCGAATTGAGAACCGCCTCCCTTTTTCGGTTAAGTCGGTTAAAAAACCTAAAGAAAATGACTAAATAAAATTTTTAAATTAAAGTTTTTTTAAAGCAGAAAATCGTTTTTTTATATCATGTACTTACTTTGTTAAAAAAAAGATTTTTAACTTTATAATATGTCATTTCGAATATTAATTCTCTATCTGAAAAACCAAAAAGGGATCTTTCTACCCCCTACCTCCCTTGAGCATACGGGTGCTTTTTAATATGTTTTCTTTAATATAATTACCCCCAATACATTCCTAAAGCGTAAAATATTCTCCCCTCCATGCACTGTATATCTCCTATTCGGTCATTCATATACTAAACCAACTATAGACAGACCTATTTTCTAAACCTATTCACAAAAAAAAATATAAAATTCATAAATATACCATAAAAATCAAATTTAATCTGATAATATTAATTGAGTTTATTAGTAGCGTCATTAAGTATTGACATCAAGATTTTTTTCAATTGCTTGCGGCACATGCCCGTACCAAATTTAATAGATTCCGGATCCCTCTGATATCGTAATAAATTTAGCCGCTTTTTGCAACAGGCAAGAAAACAACCTCAACACCGCTGGACGTCCCAACTTCGTGTGAAAATACAAGGCATTTAGAACTTGACCCACCTACCTTATTAATAAAACATCAGCTCGAACTCCTAATGTGCTGTAATTTATCTTTATTGTTGGTGGTAATTCAACTAATAGGCTACCTTTACTGGGTATATATTGTCACATAAATGCCATGGAAAGAGCAACATATTTGCCATTAGGAGGAACGATAGTATACACAAAGCTCATAACTCAGTGTAAAGTTGCTAAGTATCAAATTAAATAATTGTTAAGTATTTTTTTATTATTATGAACTAGCATGAAAAATAATGCTGAGCAACATGACTCTAACTAACTAATGAATTTATAAAATTACACATTTTCACCAATTCTAAATCTGAACAATTACCGGTACACCAGAACCTTAATTGTTTTTACATTTTATTGAATTGTGTACCTTTATCTTTGGCTGTCAGCTAAATTGATAGTTACTTCTACAAGAAAAGTCTTGTTTTTTTCACATCTTTAAAGCAACTTTAAAGCGTTTCCTGAAATAACGAACTGATGTGAAACTCAATTCGTGCTAGACGGAGACAAAACCGCGGGTCGGAAAGTTTTTTGATATTTTACAAGCTACGAGACTTAATTTTCCGATAAGCAAAGTTAATGACAAAGTACCAGAAAAGTATATTCTGGAGACAACTTTCCAAATTTGAAATGTTTCACGTATAACAATCGCGTTAAAGTTAGTGGAAGTTTTACTGTGGTGCAATAATAAAAGTGTTTCCCTGCATCTTAAGAGTGGCGCTATCTTCGTAATAAAACGACAGGGATATATTACACCAGTTTCCATTTATCAGTACAGGAAATTACATAATTCATACTCATGAACAATAAGCCGTTGAACATAGATCGTAGAGCGTGTAGTTAAAGTATGTGGTATGAATTTATACCTCACATAGATTATTGTTTTTAAAAGGTAATTATGATTTTATCATAATTTAAAATCATAATTTAAAGATTTACTTTTTCTGCATGAACATTATTTCTTTAACTTCAAATAATATATTGTGACAAAATAGGTGTTTGTATACAGGGAGAGAATAAAATAGAGTGAATTTTTTTAGTATTGAAAATACTTCTTAGCACATGTTAATGTGGTTGAAAAGAGAGAAAACTTTTTTATTTGGCACTTCACGGAAAAAGAGTATTACTCACAAAAAAATCTGCTTGAACTTATGTAATTTGAGTTTACACATACAGGGTGTCCGTTACTACTAAATAAGTAAAAATGAGATAACTTTTTACCGCAAATTTAGTAAAACACTTTGTTGTTATTTATCATCGTCATAAATATACATACAATAATGTTAATTGTTAATGTTAATTTATCATTACATCAAAGGTCTGAATCTCCATCGCAAGTTAGTACTAAACTTAGGTTAATAGGTTCTGATATTTGGTTTCTAAAATCCTGTAAACGTCCTTCTGTTTTTCCGAGTTTCATTCAAGTTAAAATTCCAAATTGTTCGAATTTTTCAAATAAAGTTGCTTTATTTGCAAAACAAGAATGGCTAGATTTAGAAATCAAAATATATGTATAGTAAACGGAGTATGCTTAAAATATAAGCATACGAGCTTTACAAGAAGCTTACTTATAAGATAAATAATTTAGAATATGAACAATGGTGCGAATTTCAGAGGAACATGTTTTTTTCAATTAACGCTAAATTTATTAAAAAAATGTCCTCACAAAATAAAAAATTAAAAAGATTGTACCAAAAAATGGTCCTCAGAAGGTTGCTAACATTGTGGAAAATCACTCGTCACACTCTTTTGATAAAGAAGAACTTAACCTTCTAAACAAGGGTTTAAACTTTGCTGTAGCCGCTTCTGATGAGATCTTGGATTATGTCGTGGCAGCGATTGAGAGTTCAATTCAATATCTGCCTGATTCATCCAAGGGTCTGGTCAAGGTAGCTTGCGAGAATCAATTAGATCTTAGAATCTAGAAATATAATTAATAACGTAGACAATAGAAAGTCATGCTCAAAGAAGCATAGAAAGATTATCAAAAGGATGCGCGAGAAAGACTTTTATTTTTATTTAAGAGCAGCAAAGCAGCAAAGGTAATAAGGTTGTTATTTTAGATAAAGAGGACTATTATGAACGGGTAGACAACCTAATTAGTAATGGTCCTTATAAAGAACTTACTAGAAACCCTTTACCAAGAATGACCACTGAAATAAAAAATGTCCTCAAATCATGTAATAACCTTATTACTCCACCTGTTAGGAACAGGTTACATGTATCTAACCCTACCGTACCTAGATTGTATTGTCTACCAAAAATTCATAAGCCAGGGAAGTCGGTGCTTCCAATAGTATCGTCTATTGGATCTCCGACTTACCACTTATCAAAATGGTTTACTAAGGAATTTGAAAGTTTGTCCATTGCACAGCCTAGTTTTTCAGTTAAAAATTCGAATGATTTCATTGATAAGGTCAAGAATATCCAATTGCAAGAGGGTGAAATTTTGATTTTCTTCGATGTTGGTTCATTAGTTCCGAGTGTACCGATTCCACAGACTTTGGACTATCTTGGGGATTTACTCGAATTAAACAACTATCGAAAAGAAGTAATAGAAGAATATGTAAACCTTACAAAACTATGTATGAAACAAAATTGCTTTCGTTTCAATGACAAGTTCTATGAACGATATGATATCGCTTTTCATTGCTGGTGTCTTCATGAGTCGATTTGAAACTGTAGCAAAAAAAAATTCGAGTATTTTCCTAGGATTTGGCTGAGATATGTGACACACTTCGTGAATCAAAATGATACAGAGACTCCAAAATATGTATCCATCCCGTACGAACCCTAGTTTATTTGTGGTTTGAGTAAGGTCTTCAAGAACGTGGGTATAATAGCAATTCATAATCAAGTAATAAATTACAACAACTCCTAGATAATCTAAAGGATAAAATTGTTCCAAATGAAAGGTCTGGGATTTACGAAATTAGTTGTTATGACTGTGATCGAAAATATGTTGGACAAACAAGACGATCAATTAACACCAGGTTTAAAGAGCATATGGCTCATCTAGTGTTCCACAACATACTTTTGACAACGATCATAGAATAGATATTAATAATTTAAGATTAGTTAGGAATGTGACCAATAATAGACAGTTGGATGCATTTGAGAGCATAGAAATTATGAAATGTAAAAATAGTATGAATAGCGACAAGCGGAACTAAATTGTATATCACGCTTTACGCGTTGCATAGCAACTGATTATTGAAGCGTGACTAATGAAAATAGCATAAATAGTGATTGTTTAGTTTAAGATTATTTTTAATCGTCTCCGGATGATGCCAACTTGATTGGCGAAACGCGCGTCGAGCAAAGTGGAAACTACTTCGAGTGTTACAATAATGTACAAAAATGTATATCGTCATAAATGTAACATACAAAGGTGGTTATTTGATTCAAATTAGATGATGAGTCAAAACGAGACACTATATTTTTTTTATAAAAATCGAATTTTACTACATACTTACCTAATTAAATTTAAAAAATATTAGAAATGAAATTATAAATTATTTCTTATTCTTTGGACTGCTAGGTCACCTTACCTATCACCCATGGACTTATTTCTATGGGGCATTTTGAAACAAAAAGTGTACGTTGACGGACTTCCACGCAATTTAGATGTTTCCAAACAAAGAACAAGAGACGTAATCAGAGAAATTAATAGGCCGCATGGCGAGTTTAAAAGAAGCGCTAAAAATGTGTGGATGTTGGAGGGAGTTGCTTTATTAATTTTATTCAATGATTTATAATTTTATTTGCAATATTTTTGAACTTAAATTTAATTATTTTAATTATATGTTTTAAAATATTATTTAAAAAATATATATACCCTTTCGTTTTCACTATTATCTAATTAGAATCAAATAATTACCTGTATATTAAACATTTAAAATAAATAACAACAAAGTGTTTTACTAAATTTTGCGGTAAAATTTTATCTCATTTTTACTTACTTTGCAGTAACGCACACTCTGTATATATAAACTCAAATTAAACTAAATGTTTATGGGTTTAAATAAAAGCAGATTTTTTCTGAAGAAAACATTTTTTCCGTAAAATGAAAAATAAAAAGTTTCCTCTATTTCCAACCGTGGACACACTGTATTTCACGATAACGAGAAATTGTAAGGAATACAATTACTGCTCCGATTACTTTTTATTGATATGAAACTAAAATTATAGGCACTTAACCATTATCGTTTATTCAGTGCCTTCCTCGAATTGGATATAATGGTTTCCTCCCGTTGCAAATGCTTTAGAACTGCTGAGTTGTAAAACCACGAAAATACTAGAGGGCTCAAGGACGTACTGCAATTAATGTAAGGACACTTGAAGATGTCGTAAAATATATGTAAACGTAACACCATCTCTAATGAAATACTAGGGAGCCCACACTTGCTGAGCTTTCCTGTTTTAGAAAACCGACAATATAAAATTAGTATGCCATAAAATTATATCTCGGCTTTAAAATATCAATGTAACAGCTAGTGTCACTGAAAGGCACTGTAGTTAAAAATATCTATTGAACACTTTATTAGAGGAATGAAAAGAGAAAATCGAGTTTTAAGGCCATCTTCGAGGCTCTAAATGCCATCGGCTGATGACTAAGAGTACTAAGATTCAATTTTCATAATATTTCCAGTGGGTCATTATTTCTTATGTATAAAACATATTATTAAGAAGTGCAGGGGATCTACTAAAAAATATATTCGAAAATGTAATAAGAAGACATTTAAAAAAATGTTACGTTCACTTTTAGCAGTTAACAATTTGAGAATCCAAAATGTATTGTAGGTATATTTGACGGATAAAACTTGTTTTTTTAAACAGTGACTGACTCCTCGTTCCCTTTTTAGACCACCTTTTTAGACCACCTTTTTAGACCACCTTTTTAGACCACCTTTTTTTCACCTGCTTTTACACCATCGTTTAAATTATAAAAATACAATGGTTAATTAAATAAAATTGCGTATGTAAATTAAATTTACAATTATTGTTGAATTATTAGCTATAAATAGGTAAATATTTGATGAATACCTGAATTTCAGTGTAGTTGTCTCTCGAAACTATGTGTTTCGAAAGTAATTTTTACCCTATGTGGACCAGGATAAAGTGGTGAAGTATTTGTGAACGATTTACTGGCGTATTCTTAAAACGTTAAAAGTGTCGGTGTGTCAACATAAACTTGTGCTTGCGTTATTCGTTTTAGTAAATTACGACACCCGTAGGAGTATCTGCAGTCTGCAGTCTATCTGGTTGCTGGTTACTCGTCGGTTTACTCTGTTCCATACTCTCGACACCTACTAGATACAGGACGGAATATACACATTTAATCCACCAAGAGACAGCTTGTAAAGTAGTTAGATAAAAACCCTTTCAGGTAAGTTATAATATTATCGAGTAATGTATTATATTGCTCGACATTGTTATTGATATATTGATTATTTCATTTGATTTAATTCAACATTATTTGAGGTATATTTATATTAATAATTATTAATTTAATTAATATACTCATGATAATACAGCATTTCTTATTGAGATTTTCAGACAGTCATTATAGCGACATATATATTTTTTCTTACCACGACAAACTGTACAGAATAACTGTCGATTTACACAATGTTGATTAATCAATGTTGAATGTTAACAATGTTGAATATAAAATTAAGAGAAAAAATAGCTTTTATGTTACGAGATCTTAAAAGAAAAATAAAAAAATAACACAGCACATACAATGTAAGTGTGTTTTGGCAAGTGCTATATGCAATCGAAATCTATTTATTTATCGTAATTCCGGAATTCGACATTGTAGTGCTATCTTTTAGAGAGAGAATGGCTTAAATTTTTCAAGATGAACGGCGTTATAGCAACAACACCTCTAATACAAGGGCAAAGTGCTGCCTCGTGACGTCACCATCCGGAGGCCTACGAGATACTTATGTTATTACGGGCTTTATGTAGTTATTTAGGTAGGTATGTCTGAAATGATGAAAATTTTGTAAATAAAATCTTCCTTTTCAAAGTGGCACTCACACACTCGGGAGTTATCACTCGGCACAAAACTTTCACGTGGAATTGCAAAGAGCCATTTTCTGCGATACTCTTCGTCTCTGGGAAAACGAAACACCCGAACTTTTCTACTGGTGTCGTAATTTCCTGTACAACCGGGAACACAACACTTTTGGGGCATTATGATATAATACCGCAACACATAAACCGTTAAAAGAGATCAAGAATCGATTAGGAACTAGGCAAGCGCGCGCAATAACAAATAACAATAACCTCTCTAGAGGTGTTATTGTTGGCCCGTGGCGGCGTCCTATACTAAAACCCAAAACAAAACATTATTAACAGAGTTGTCAAATTACAATTGACACGAGAGTTGTTAGTTGCTTGCTTCTTAATGACTTTTTGCGGCCAATTTAATTTGATAATTGACTAATGAGAAAGCTACTTTATTTTGTTTACATTCTAATTTGTTTACATTCTAAATACAGTGCAACATATAGGCAGAGAAGCGTCGCACTGGAACATATTCTGGCATCGCCGCTTCGACCGACCTAGGCAAGCCTGTTGAATTAGCTTAGAGAGTATATTAGCCTCCATCTGGGTTAAGCCCCCAGAGCGTGACGTCACCATGATATTTAAAGTAAGCACTTTGTCCTTATTAGAGGGGTTATTGGTTATAGTCCATGTTATGAATATTGGATTGCGAAGACTGGCCTTAAGACAATTTCCTAATCCTCCAACATCATTTATTACATGCATTGTGAAACCAACATAAATATCGTATAAAACCGTTACTTTATTACACTCTATTATCCCATTCTATTAGGTTTCCATTATAGGAGAACACAATACACACAAATTATTTTCCTGTATTTGACTTTCCAATGAACTCACCCGTATCTCTACACATTATATATGACATGTAGCTTCGGCCCCTATATTTACGGATGGCATTTTATTTTCATACAGAACACGCTCTTTGAGTTTTCGCTACCACGTATCTTAGAAGTTTACCAATAAATCGGACACTTGGAGAGTTTTCTCGCAACAAATAACTTGAATAACTTGATATAAGAGGGTGGTTTGTAGAGTATAGGAATGACCACTAGGATAGTCCAGCAGCTCTCACGGTCTGGGTGTCTAGTATAATTAAATAAAAATACAAAACAGATTTTCCATTGCTGGATAATCCACTGCATCGTCAACTAACGTTTATAGCTTTTTTTTAAATAACAGCAATAGTTATTATTTATAATAAATATACCTCTCCGAAGATGTGACTTAATTGTTTTCTAATTCGTGTAGTACTTCGTCGATGAGACAAATTTGTGATATTTTGTATATTTTTGAAATAGAGAATGTCTTAGAAATATTACGAATCTTAGAAATATTACGATAGAGAAATAATGCTTAATTTGCTTATTGGATACTTAGTGTTTTTGGACGCCAGTTCTATGAGCATAAACTTTTATTTTAAATGAAGGATCATTTTAGAGCTATAAGTACTCTTTCCTCAGAGGACGTTCAATTAAGCTTATTTATGTCGATTGATTTTGTTGAAAATTGAAGTTAACTACTAATCACTTTTGAATTTAAGTTATATGAAAATTTTATTAAAATATTAAATTTATTTAGCTTGTTAAGAATTAATTTTGTTGTAAAAAGTTAAAATATTTAAATAACTAGAGTAAATTCAACTTACGAACATTTAAAAAGGTTAGTAGTGTGAAAGCAGGTAAAATTCAAGATTATATAGCGAAGAATTTCGACATGTAGAGAGACTCAGGAGGTAGCAGAAATGAACGAGGTGTTTTTAAACGAGCAATCCAGATCCATGCAAAAAGTTGAAAGGCCTAAAAACATCACAACGTTTAAAGAGGTACCTCTATAAATTTATCAGGTCAGAGCAAAGTAAGGCTAGCTATTCAAAATTTCATATATATCAAAATATAAGCTTTTCTATAAAGAGTACTAAATGCAAACTTACTTACCAATATTGATATCAACTATATATAAGTTCACAACATTGTTAAATTCGTTAATTTAATTCGTCCATTTCTTAAGATGTATAGAAATCTACAGTGCATAACCATAATTATTTGCTATCACTTTTATATATTGCAATTTTAAATTGTTAATTATCATTAATTTTGCATATTTGAGCATGAAATCTCTCGATTTCAGGAGAGTTCAAAATAGACTTGTATATATTATATACTAATATAATAATAATAATAATAATAATAATCAAATAAGTAAATAAGTAAACAAGAAAGAAACAAATAAATAAATGATATATTACGTATTTCCATGCCTTTACTTTTCCGGGACGCTGGCCTATGACGAAGCTTACGTAGGTTGTCATGTGTCTAACATATAGTAAGGTCACACATGGTGGTATCGTTGCTATTCTTATCAGCTCTCTGGACATGGTCATTCGTTATCTGGTGTTGGCCAGCTGTGGTAGACAGCGCGGTCGGGCCAGGCCGAATACTGAACGTGATCACAAATAACGACTAGAGGAGTCCATTGCCTCAAAACAGATAAAAGCTGGAAGGGTTGATTTGTTAGCGATGCCCGCATCTTATTGTCCGTGTTTCGCACTTATTTGTGCTCAGGAACGGGACGGGACGTTTATTGTTGATGATATAAATCTCCCTTATACCATTATACCGTATTCCGGTATTTAGGTTTGCACCGTAAATATTGACTTCTTAATGTTCAGTTCTGAAGGTTATCTTGTTTGAGTAGGTAGATACATGTTATTTTTTTGGCGAAAACGTTGTGATTGAGCGAATCTAATTTATTTGCTACCTGATGATTTTATCATTGTCAATATAACGAAAAATATGAGGAGTGTGTTACATTGAGTTGCTTGGATGAGTATTGCCATAATTACAATTTAGTTGTAATTACACGGTAGAACCCTATATAAAACATTTTAAAAAATATTTACTGGTAGGCTAAGTATTGTAATAATCAAGTCACCACCTAGCAGAATATCTAAATATTGTGTTTATACTGTTCATGTTATTACCCCTTGCAGTACATTAAATAGCGATTTAAAGCGGGCAATAAAAGTTTACCTAAGCAGCTCTTAATAAATATAAAATTCAAATTAAATTAATGAGTTCGGTGATTACCGAAGTCACTAATTATCGTGGACGCCACTGACTATGAGCAACTAAGTCATATAGTCCCCAAATTATCTTGGGTATCGAATACACTCTGCCATATATAATATATATATATATATATATATATATATATATATATATATATATATATATATATATATATATATATATATATATATATATATATGCAAAAATAGTTAGGCAATGCCTACCTAAATAGGTTGCTTAATTAGCGGGAGTAACCAGATAAATACATTGTTAAACGTTAGCTGAGGGCTCGTAATAATCTTTAGTCGATACTTAAAACCATGCTTATCTGTAATATGCCACGAAGACTCGTGGATCTCTCCTGTGGCTCTACGTCGATACAGGGTTCGATAGACTTCAACTAGATGGTCCTAAAGGTGGTTCCAAAGGTGGATCCAAAAAAATGTGGCTCTAAAAAAGGCGGTGTAAAGCGACACGGATATTTGGCACTGGATATTTATGGTAAAGATATATGACGCTGTGGCAATAGCAATATGACAAAATACGCTGTGGCAATAGCGAGATCAAAATCAATTTTATCCGTCAAACATACCTACAATAAATTTCGGATTCTCAAATTGTTAACTACTAAAAGTGAACGTAACAATATAGATAGTTTCGATTGAAAAATGTTGTACAATTTTCATATAAACAAGGGTATGACGTCACAATGACAATAAAAGAAAGGAGAAATTGTATTCGCCTGTTAAATGAGGGTTTTACGCAACATACTGTTGCTAGGATATACGGCGTTCGCCAAAGTATGGCCAACAAATTAGAAACGAGGTTTGATGAAACAGGTGCTAACCTTTTGCACCATGGAGAGCGAAAAAAAAATAATTGGAGTTCGAGAAGAACGGATTTTGATAAGAAATGCTCGTAGGAATATGAATAATTTATTCATATTCCTACGAGCATATTATACATATACACTAGTATACATTAAATTTGAGTAAAATTTCGAGCACGCCACTTATTATGTCCGTCAGTGTATACATTCACCGTAAACTGTTGAACAAAATAAACATGTAAACTGTTGAACAAAATATTCCCAGAATTCCAATAGCTACTAATATTAGGTAGGTCCTTAGATAACTTAATAGCAAGAGGTAATACCTACATACTAAATTACAATTAATTCAGCATTTACTAAGCATCTTAAGAATGTGAACTATTACAAACCATATTATACTTTAACTACAAATTACTTTCACAAAAAAGAATACAATATGGTTCAGTAATGAACGTGACCTAAGTAACTTCGTCGGCATTATTATGTCTAGAAATGCCCAGCTTCCTTGCCCTTCTTTATTGGTGTTAAATATAACGGTATGTGGTCTCCATTACCGCTTACTTACCTCTTTTAATAATCGTAAACAACAGAGTCTGGCAACTACTAATGCCATATACTGCATGCTCGATTTGAAGATATATAGAGCTAATAAATGAAGGTGTATCTGAACCAAGCGTAGAAACAAAGCATTCAGTCTATCGCTTCCTCAGGCAGTAATGATAAAATGCGAGATTTATTGCCCTAATAGCCAAAGACCACAGCAACATAAGACCAGTTAAGATAAAATATCACTTAAACCAGATCCTCTTATTTATAGATTTTGTCAATACTCGCACCTTAACGGTAAAAGAAAAGTAAACGACTAGCTTAATAAATGGTCCAGTCAATCGGATAAAGTGGGGATTTATAAAGCTACAAACTAAGCCATGCCACGTAATTTGTGCAACAATAAACACAGATGTATTGCCGCAGTTATCCTCGAACTACATTTAGATCTTATTGTTGCATTTTATCTCGTTAAGTGGCCCGCTAGGCGGCCGATAAAATTTGATTTCGAAGATTGGAGTTTATAAATTATTTTTGGCAGGAAACCACAGGGCTTTACGCCCTTTTAAATTTGGTTTCACGCTGCTAAATTTACTGTAAATGACGGGACTGTAACTCAAACCTTGCAATATTTAAAAATACTTGTTTTAATTGTTTATATTTGGATATTTTTTTTTATAAAAAATTATAGAAAATATGGATTGATTGTGCTCATATATGTTAAAGCAGAATGTGTAGATGTTTATTTACTTTAGTTTACGCATATTGTCTGAAGATCTTATTATTATGGTCGCCAGTTAACAGTCTTCGTAGACACTTGTAAAGCTACTAATTATAGATATTTTGTTCTCATTTGTTTTAATTTAATTTATTTTGAAACTGAAATTTTATTGATTTTAATGATTTCTTTTTTATAAAAGAGCTTGAAATTCTTTCCTCACGGGTAGAGTTCAGAATTTAGATAAGTTTTAAGCAAATGAATTCAAAATATGGAAGTTATATAAGTTGTAAGTTGTTCATCGTCATGTTCTGTAAAGAAGTTTCTACGATTTTTTTATAAAAATAAGAAGATATACTACTGGACGACACCTAACTATCTTAGACTAGTAAAAATGTAGGACATTCAGAGTCCTAACAAATACATAAACAAGAAATATAAATATTATGCATATATATGCACAAGAAATAAAAATATACAGTCAATAAATGTTATAAACAAAAGTTTTGTAGTTTATTACATTATATTCATCGAAGTTCATGCAACGTAAATAAACCTTTGAACAAACACACCCGCACTACACCGCACTATCTTGAGACTTTTCCCTCTCGCGGTGGTATGCTGCAATTTGCAAACTCTAACTCGAAAATGGCGTCTCTCATCTGTTACGGCGTTTATCTGATACTAGACCGCTTAGGAATCAGCAAATCAGGATTTCATGAATCGCTGGATATGAAATTATTACTCTCTGCTACTCATCTTTTTTCGTACATAAAATTTCTGATTCCTGTTCTTTAATTAATATAGAATCCTACACGGATATCTGGACACCCGTAGACCTATGACATAGTAATTACTTTTGTTGGAAAACTTGCTGTAATCACCTGGATTCTGCATAAAACTTGACGCACACAATTTTAAAAATTTACTCTTAGTTTTCTACGATAAACTTAATATTTTTACAGACATAACAATTACTTGGCGATCTCCTTGAATGCCTTTTCGCGTTCTCTCATTTCCTTATTATGTCTTACTAAGGAAATTGTTTTATGAAACTAAATACAATTTCCTTGGTCACCAGGCATGGAAACTTTTTGTTCGACCAATCAAAAGCCTTTACTAATTTTTATTTTCAGTGTTTCACAATAAATATGTACTGAAAGGAAAGTATATTTAGGATTTTTGCCCTGTTTAGTTTACTTTAGGGTTATTATTTTCGGTTGCTTCCATTTTGGATACTGGTCAACTCACTTAACATTTAGGTATATCTTTCTTCGACATTAAGTCTCTAATATAATCTGGAACCCTAGCGTCGGTGTTAGTTATTAATTAATATTTTCGTTTACAATGCAAGTTTATGTTATACGAGTATATACCATAATCAGTAAAATCACATGTCTTGACGATTCCTGTGGTACTAAGAATTTTGTGGCGATATTTTATTACGCCATGATATTAAACATGACTAACCAATCACGGCGTAGATGTTCTTGCCTCGTGACGATTGTCTTTCCTTATTTAATGCACTACGATTGTGTTCCTCAGATCCCTTTGTCTCATACATTTTTGTCTGATACATCTTTGTCTGATACATTTTGTTTGATATATTATTTTCCATGTGCAGTTTGTTAGTAGGTATTTAATGTATTCTTTTATGTTTATTTTTAACCTATTTTCTTACTTATCTCAATCAATATATATATATATATATATATATATATATATATATATATATATATATATATATATATATATATATATATATATATATATATGTATATATATATATATATATATATATATATATATATATATATATATATATATATATATATATATATATATATATGCAAAGAATTCAAAAAACTTCACTATCGATAATGACAGTTATTAAAAGTTGAATTTCTTTGTACATTAGAATAATGATCTGTTTTGTTAATATTCTGATTAGTTAATGTCAGTATCAGCCAATGTTTACAAACGTGTAAGGAAGGCTATCATCGACTCCAAAATAATAAATAATTGTATAATAAATTGATTGTATTCTAACACATTGATTGGTCTAACAAATTGATTGTATTCTAAGTAGTAATAGTAATAGAATAACGTAATTATTTTTTACTTTTTGGTGTATGTTTTTAAAATAGATATTATTGAAGTCATTTTTTTTTGTTAAAAATATTTTATTATGAACAAAATATGCAAACTTTGTGGCCTTATTTTGTCAACCAGATAATGCACAGTACTAAACGGTTGATAAACACTATCTTTCCAAATCCAAATGAAAATAAATGTTAATAGTGTAAGACCCAATCAGCAACTTGGACAACGACCTCAGGGAGGAAAGAAAACTTCTAATAAAAGTTTTAATAATAAAATTACGTTAAATTATGACAATAATACTGTCTCAAGAATTTGTAGTTGGTCGTCGTGGACATTTTTTTGTACCAGAACAAATTCAAATTGATGGCAAGAGGAAATTGCATAACCTGAGATGATTCTCTAAGGGCCGTTATATTCCGCAATTTACTCGGTGAATCTAATCTAACGCTACATCCCCCATTTGATCTTTGTCTAGTTCTCTTTAATACTTGTCTCTGCTGGCGCATTCAATGTTTAATGATGTCTAATTTAATTAGGCAAACATAATTGAACGTAAGCTCCGGACGTCATGAAAAGTATTTTACGTGTTCTTCCGGTTTCTGTTCTCGATAAATAATTGTTCAAAGGAAATAAGTAACCGACGCAAATAAATGTGTTTTGCAAGCAAGGGCGTGGAAAATTATTTACATTTAGCCTTAGAAAATACTATTTCGGCGACAACAATAGGCAAATCTGAAGATTTTCTTCCCAATGTTGCAAATCCAGTCGCATCTAATAACAGCAATATAAATCTTAATAATTATGTAGATAAAAAGTATTGTGTCGGCGGTAACGAATTTGCCTTCACCGAAGTTACATGAGAACAAATTGAAAAAATTATTTATCAACTAAAATCTTGTGCTAAAAGCTCTGACGGCATTGATGTAAAAATATTTTTAGTTGTCTCTCCCCACTTGAATAGCCATCTAATTTTTCTTATCAATATGTACCTCTCTCGTGGGTTGTTTCCAGATCAGTCTAAAACTGAATTTTTAGTTTTCGGGAGCAAGAAAAATCTTGTTATTAACGATCCTGACTTCAATATTATGTTAAATGGCCATCATATCATTCCCAGTGAAAGCTGTAAAAATTTGGGTTTATGGCTGGACTAGATTAATTCACTGTGTGGAAAATAACTTCAGTTTTAAAAATTCTAATCTTGCAAAATATTTACATAGACCTAATTGGACCCCCTCCTCTAAGGCGATAGGATATTCATGTTCTGAGTGATCCTTCTAAAATTATAAATTAATGTTCATAGAACGGCGCCCATAAGAAGGATTCACCAGGGAAAAATAGTGTATCTTGTAAACGTATCAGACGTTTCTTCGCTATGCTGCTACTATTATTTACTTTTTTATTTACTACTTTCATAAAATCACACATAGTTATCACAATTATCGCCCAACAGTGGAGCATTGATATAAATTCTTAATTATAACAATATATATATATATATATATATATATATATATATATATATATATATATATATATATATATATATATATATATATATATATATATATGTATATATATATATATATATATATATATATATATATATATATATATATATATATATATATATATATATATATATATATATTAGCTTTGAAGTTATTTGCTATTCATATTTATTTTGTGAAAAGTAATCTTGGGTTTGTAACATTTCATTACATAGAGAAATAAGCAAATAGGCGAATAATAAGGAAGATACACTTACCAGTGCTATATCTGGACATACACACGGAAACGAACCACTTAGAAGTTGTACAAGTTCTTTCACCTTTATTGAGGATCTTCAAAGCAGTGTTCGACCTGATTCATTGATCATTTATACTTGAATTTAAAATATTAATACTCCAACACTTGCAGTGACGTTGATAAAAACTGATGTCATAAAACGTATGATGTAGCTGGTTGGCGTTCCGCTATAGTCTATTCGTTGGTCAGAGGTGCGTGTTTGCACTTTCACTTTCTCTTTAAATCCTTTATCACTTTCTCTTTAAATCCTTATGAATTATATTATATTATTTCGTCAACTAACGCTTCAAGTTATTTTATAGAATTTTCTCTGTATTTTCATATAAAATATTTTTTCATGACCTGTATAATATTTATTATGTTAATTTTATAAAATTTATTATGTTTTATTAAGTTTTGTAAACACAACTATATACTGATCTATGTAGACACGTCTTATTTTCTAATACATATTATACCTTCATAAGATATGAATGAAATAATAAAAATTAAAATCTCCTACTATAGAAAATGCAAGAATCTAATCGCTATTTACTCTAGGATATTAATAATATTCATATAATTATCATAACATATATCCTCATACATAATAACCCTATTATTATAACATATATAAATTTCGAACGTCTAGCTCATCGGGAAGCAGTTGAAAAAGCTCTTGCAATATATGAAACAAAGATATAAACAAACAAACAAATATACGTAAATATACGTCAACCTAAATAACCATTTAAAAATTACATAATTAAAGACTCATTGTGATTGCTGTAGCAGTCCACTTTCTATTCACCTTTACATAAGAGACTATTTTTTTCCTCCTCAGCCCCCTTCTGAATTTACTTAATATATTGGAGAAAGGTCGCTGATGCTCGTCGATAAATCATATTAAATAAATATTTCCATGCATGGGAGTCTGAGAACATAGCACAGCACCTGTTAGTCCAAGTATCTAATAAATTGCAAGTTCTCGAATGTGTCAAATGTTTTGAAAAGGCATAAACCATCTGCCACCCGCATGCAACTAACACCGCACAAATTTTCGCTTGATTAATGTTTCCTTACAAATTTTCATTAAAATCCAGTAGCAAATGTGGCATATTTCACGCAATTGCAGTGAAGGTACTATTAGATCATGCAGGACTGATATACAATGTAAATTAAATAAATAAATGCAGTAATATTGTATTGTATTTAACCACAAATAAGAAAAGGAACTTGACTGCTTGAGCCATAAACTTATTAGAAGTTCACGTTCTGTATTAAATTGAAATTTAATGATATACTTTAGAAAGTTTGTATATATCATATTTGAAACCTCAAAAAATGTAGTTCTTCGTGAGGGAGGAGTTAACAATCCTTTTGTTCTAATGTTTAGAGTATATACTTCACTCAGAATTTAAATTTTCCTTCGCTTGTCCTTGATATAATTACGTTGTAGTTTCCGTGAAATCTACTCGTCAGCGCGAATATTTTAGAGGTATTCTCTAGTATATTATCTCTGGTATTCCTGCCTCTGGTATTCACCCCGTTTATCGTGCTCGTTGGTCTCGAACGTAGAAATAAAAATAGTGTGTAAAGTGTATTATAGTGCATGTGTAAGTTAATTATCAACGAAACGCCCAAAAGGAAAGTGACAGTTTTCTCAGATGCAGGAGCAATTAAATAAATGCATTCCAGTTTCTCCTCTACAGGTATGTTACGTGGTATGTTACCTAAATTATTTATATGGTCGTGGACCTAATTAAAATTGTAACCAAGGACTTCTTATTGTTCTAGACTCCTCTTCGGAATAGCTGGCTCAACATTTAAGGATGTGGGCCATACTTTCTGATGGATAGCCGTGGGCTGTTCAGATTTTTTTTCGTCGCTTGATCGATTAAAAGGCTGTGAGCCAACAGTAATAAATTATTAATATGGTCGTGGACCTAATTAAAATTGTAACCAGGGACTTCTCATTGTTCCAGACTCCTCTTCGTCGTCGGAAGACGATAGTCAATCAATTCAGTCACCAGTACAGAGATTTTACAGTATTAATAGGCAAATTAATAGCTTCTTGTTCAAGTTCTTGTCCAAAATACAGATTCATGCATATTAAAACGGTTAAAACCATAAAAAACGAAAATAAACTCGGTTCACTGGGTACCTACAAAAATTAGAGTAAAAAGACGTTGATTCCACAGTAATTAAAACTTGAATTAGATTGGTGAGAGGGAGCATAACGTAGGAATAGGCCAGGATAAAAAAGCCCCAAGAATTTTCTTGGATACTTCAGCTAGTAGCTGGGATTTTTGGTTATATGGAACAAATGTACAAAACATACGCAAGCAGCAAAGAATGAGTTGAGGCTGAGTGACAGTTTTTTGTGTAGATTTTATACACAGTGTAATTGTATTCATACGTAGCTACAAGAGAAAGCAATGATTAAGCTATTCTGAAATGATTATTCAGTCCAAATATAGAAATGTTGCCATCACCACGTATTATCACTGGCCCTATGGGCTTGCTGTATAAGGATACATTATCTAAGAGGATTGCCAATAGGTCTGCATTTGCAAAATTAAAATAACCCAATATGACATTTGAGTTGCCTTATAGATATTTCTACATGCCTTGATGGTTTTGAAGCTTGATCAAGGATCATCTTGGAATCCACAAATGATGTGGATCATCTTGGAATCCGAAGTGTTCTTATTATTATTATTATTTTAAAATTATTATCATGGAACATAATTATTTACACTGGAATCAGATCTACATACCTAAATGAATTTTATTATAAAATACGAGTCAACACTATTGATGATTGAAAATTTGTTGACATATGATTGAAAATTTGGACTTCTATGTCATGGAATGTACTGGAATATATCCGTTTCATAGAAGCATATTTACCGACTTAGATTTTCTTCCATCTATGATGACCGATGTTCCAAATACCGCCGAAACGATCGAAAAGGAGGCATGAAACTGATGAAGCTTCTATGCAAAAGAAAAATATGAACACGCATCACGAACAGTCAGAATCTGCGATTAATGAACAAATTACCGTTGTTGCCGAAGTTCACCCCGTACCATCAACATCTAGACAAGCTGCTAACCATAAAACAACACCGTCATCTCCTAAGAATCATCAAAGTTCTAAGTACCAAAAAACTTCAAGAATAATCGCCTGTTTCCGGATTGTAGCAAGAGGAGACTGAACAATAGAAAGAAGAAATCCGAAAAGAGTGAAATTCTAACGTCCACTCCTTTCAAAGATTTCTTGGAACAGATACAAGCTAAAGAAGACGAAACTAAAAAAGTATTTAAAAAAGTAAAATTTGATACTGAAACAAAAATTAATACTGGAAAAATGATAAATAAATGTACGTAAGGCGAATACAGAAAATAATGTAAAGAACAAAATTGATAGTGGAAATAAAGGTTATGCTTGCTTGATTTGCCACGAAAGTTTCGAAGAAGATTGGATACAATGCCAGAACTGTAAAGAATGGGCACATGAGGTTGTCTCTTTTTTTATACTGCGACTTTTGTAAAGAAGTTAGTTGATATTTTTTGATATTTGATTATCTGTCCCTACACAATTAAGTATCTCAAAAAATGTGTTGCTCCTTTATACGTTGAAAACTGGATTACAGTTATCGATTTTTTTTTCTTTTAACATATTGATTCTTCTTTTCTTAAGTCGAACTAGTAATGCTAATTTTCAATTTGCTGTACTTACTTTTTATAAAAATAAATAAAGAGCTTAGGTGTCCCGTGCTACCCGATTTTCCCCTACCTATATGAATGAAGATATAAATCAATAATTAAAATAAAGGGTACGTCCTTCCAGGAAATCGCCTAATTATGCTCTGTACGTCTACAACGTAATTATATCAAGGGCAAGCGAAGGGAAATTGTAAGATTAATTGACTTATCTTAAGGAAAATTAATCAGAGATAAGGATTCAGTAATACATTTCTTTTAGGAACTCTAAAAGAAAGTATTACTGAAAAGTAAGTTCGTGCTGACGAGTAGATTTTACGGAAACTACAACGTAATTATATCTTCGGACAAGCTCGGAAAATTTAGATTAATTTTCCTTAAGGTAAGTCAATTAATCTTACAATTTCGTTATAAAGATAAGGATGAGTTTTTATCTGTAACAATTCCTAATATAAAACCATGGGAGACAACTGAGCATATTATTCTGGGCTTGGATCATTTCTCTGATCCCCTATCTGAGAAATGATCCAACTATCTAACTATCTAACTATCTGAGAACGATATTTTAAATATGCTTGAATAAGTGCGAGAGCTTCAGCTGCAAACTCACAGCATTTCAGGATAGCTGGAATAATATAGAAATTAATGGTGCAAATAAAATAAAAACATCAAATTTTCATTAAATGCAGCTTGTTCTTTATTTTCTTTTAGAAAATACTACAGTTATTGATTTTTTTTAAATGTTTTCTTAACATATTCTCTGCATAACATATTCGATGCGTTATGGAAAATAAAAATAGGAACACTAAATACTGCTTGGTGGTGATATATCTTCTTTCCCCAATATCAACCTGTTCAGCAAGTTAAACAATAAATCAATCTAAGTGGTACATGGTGGTAAAGAATATGTATATATTCAGGTCCGTTTTCGCGTTCTGTCCGGCCCACGACGCGATGCAATTACAGACAACTTTAGTCTGCGCGGCAACTTCAAACAACTGATTTATGATACCCAATGAATCAATTAAGATTAAATTTAAAACGACCCGGAATGTGAGCAGCATATACCGGCCAGACTCCCATTGAAAGTTTGATATGCATGTGTAGATGTTTAGTGAATGTTAGGCAGTTTTAATTAAATAATAGGCAAATTACATTTGAAGGCCTGGCGGATGAGCTAACTGAATAGATAGCTAACATGGAATTAATTCAGTGAGTAAATAATATAGGTAAATGTAGTTTCCATTAGTTGATATTGATGTAAACATGTGTTACGGATGAATACCGCTATTTTATCCAATTATCTTTGGGGTTGTTTAATGTAATAGACTATACAAAACCGTTATTTTATCCAGGATTAGGTATTTTGTTTAATACAATACTGATAATGTATGTTTGAAATACCAGCTCAGGTTTACCGTACTACTCTCTGTATGTACCTATTTATTTAATGTGTTATTATTTTCTGTACACGCAAAAATATGTTGTTATATATTCCGATTTTTATAACGCACCAAGTTAACGGATAAATGTTATTTATTTATTTATTTATTATCATAGAAATGTATCAAATCAATCAATACGTTGTTTATCAATGCAAATTAAAATGTAAATTATTAATTAAACCACGAAATGTAAATAATTCGTCATAATATGAAATACTGCATAATAAGTGAGAATTTACTTAAATCGAATAGATTTAGTGAAAATATATATTAATCAGTTGGATCTTTAAGAAAAAACATATTTTTTTAAACAACTACTTTAATTTTAAAAAGCAAACATAACGTTTGAAAGGACTCCGCAATAATCTTATGAAAATTGGATAAGGAATTTTGGATATGTTTTACGTTTCGTCATCCCAAGCAAAAGACTCAATGGGCACAAAGTCAATACTTTGGCTGCTACGGAGCTTGAAAGCTCCTTTTTTCGATTTTAATGTTTATGTTTTTGAGGTTACTGAATTCAAATCCGATGTCAAATTGTCAAAATTGACACTAACAGCTGTCAATTAGCTGTCAAAATGCCTTAACAAAGTGCAAATCTTATTTTTATGTTGTATATGAGTTGTATATGAGTGTATGCTGTTAACTCAGTAACTCAGTTCATGTATGATGTGAATACAATAATTCGATAATTGGCTAGCTTTGGCTAGCTGTCAAAGTGCAATAACAAAGTGCAAATTTAATTTTTTTGCTACGACTTTATGCTTTGTAGGCAACTCAGTTTATACATGATGTGAATACAATAATTCGATAATTGACAGCTGTCAACAGGCTGTCAGCTAGCTGTCAAAGTGCAATAACAAAGTGCAAATATTATTTTTTTGTTATGACTTTATGCTTTTTAGGTAACTCAGTTTACACATGATGTGAATATAATAATTCGAAAATTGGCAGCTGTCAACAGGCTGTCAGCTTGCTGTCAAAGTGCAATAACAATGTGCAAATATTATTTTTTTGTTATGACTATGCTTTTTAGGTAACTCAGTTTATACATGATGTGAATACAATAATTCGACAATTGGCAGCTGTCAACAGGCTGGCAGCTAGCTGTCAAAGTGCAATAACAAAGTGCAAATATTATTTTTTGTTATGACTTTATGCTTTTTAGGTAACTCAGTTTAGACATGATGTGAATACAATAATTCGAAAATTGGCAGCTGTCAACAGGCTGTCAGCTAGCTGTCAAAGTGCAATAACAAAGTGCAAATCTTATTTTTTGTTATGACTATACTTTTTAGGTAACTTAGTTTACACATGATGTGAATACAATAATTCGACAATTTGCAGCTGTCAAGAGTCTGGCAGCTAGCTGTCAAAGTGCAATAACAAAGTGCAAATTTTATTTTTTTGCTACGACTTTATGCTTTGTAGGCACCTCAGTTTATACAAGACATGATGTGAATACAATAATTCGACAATTGGCAGCTGTCAACAGGCTGGCAGCTTGCTGTCAAAGTGCAATAACAAAGTGCAAATTTTATTTTTTGTTATGACTATGCTTTTTAGGTAACTTAGTTTACACATGATGTGAATACAATAATTCGAAAATTGGCAGCTGTCAACAGGCTGTCAGCTAGCTGTCAAAGTGCAATAACAAATTGCAAATCTTATTTTTTGTTATGACTATACTTTTTAGGTAACTTAGTTTACACATGATGTGAATACAATAATTCGACAATTTGCAGCTGTCAACAGTCTGGCAGCTAGCTGTCAAAGTGCAATAACATAGTGCAAATCTTATTTTTTATGTGTGAACTTTTTTGTATTTTTTATGTATGAACTGAGAAGGTTATAGATTTAAGAGTCGCAAAGCGTCGCAAGCTATTTTGTACATTATATATATTTTTTTAAAAGTGGAAAAATCTAGGTAAAAACATATCAATACTTATTTCTCTAGAAATGTATGAGGGATATTATTTTATTGTAATAAAAGGTATTTGTTACATGAAGAGACGTTCAGCTATAGAAAAAAATCAAATTCAATAAATATTGCCATAACATTATGATAAAAACAATCCAAATCTGTATGTACAAGAACACGAAATTTAAGTTTATAGTTAAATTCAAAAAGTCTGATAACATAATGCGCTGATAGCGTGAAGCGTATTTTTTCATGTTTGGTTTAGTTTTTTTAGTCTGAGAGCGAATTTTTCTAAAGGATACCATAGAAAGCCTAAAATATAAACATAATTTTTAGCATGACTTTTGGCCGCGGCATAGAATTACAGCTACCACTCAGACGGCGCGCGCGTAATCCTAGTAGAATTTTTTTTATTATTTAACAGATGCTTAGTAAACAAGTTGGAGATTACTTGTTTTTCATACATCTATTCGGACTAACTGACCGGCTCCCTTCTGACTTCTGATATACAAGTGACTCTAGGTGGTCACGAATTAATACCGTGTGTCGGATAAGTTTGCGCATGCAACTGTCGGGTAACAGTACGTGCGTCCACTCACCCGCATTGGCGAACACCACAAATACGCAGAGAATATGTTTAGAGAATATGAGAATTTTTTTCTACAAACCGCTTTCAAAATATTCTCTTTTGCAAATACACACAGACATTAAATAGATCTATGTCTCACATTAAGGCTTCAGGTTCTATAATAAGGATCTTATACTATTCATTTGAAAGTTCGAATGTAAATTTACTCAAGAAACAATGAACGACCGAATATCCCTATTGCCTAAATAAACATTATTTCACACATAGCGATCCCTAAAGCTTATAAATTGCCCTAGATCTCCACAAATCGGAAGAGAGATTTAGCAAATCCATCGCCAACTCAGTCAGTATTAAAGCAGATAATTGAATTATAACTAATGAAAGCTCTATGAGCTATGTATCTTCTGCGAATCTCGTATATCAAAGAGCAACTTACATCCAGAAATTTTATCTTGGAATCAAGTTATTTTCATTCCTCGGAAGAGTATTCAAAAATATATTATCTTTACGTTCTGATATACTTTATATCGTCTTAAAAATTTTAACGTCAGGCGGGACTTTTTTCTCGTCAGGCTCACGGATTGAAACAATTAAATGCAAATGAAAAAAATAAAATCGAAATTTTGGCTTTTTATTCTCTTTGTTTCAACATTCTCAGAATAAAAAAAATATTTTTTTAAATAAGCTGAAAATAAGATATAATAAAATTCAATTATCTACAAAAATTTTCATGTAAAGTATATCGAAATTTTGCTTATCTTGAAGAAAATAATAATTTTTCAACAAAATGAGAATGAAAACAATACTTATTTTCGGCCATTTTTCGGCCCAGCATACTAATGGAAATGTTGTCTACTTTTTTTTCTATAAAGTAATGCCTATAACTATATCTGACGCAAAAAAGATATAGGCATGAAAGCAAAAAATAAAAAATTGACATTCTGGAATCTGGAATATGTCCGGAGTGCGGATCGAGATCCGCTGCACTTAGGCCCCATTGGGCCCCTTGTGCTTCCTCCATGAGGGAGATGTCTCCCTAGGTCATCGACCAGCCCAATGTTGTACAAAAGGTGATGATGTTGCCCAGGGGCATTTCCCTCAAATTGGCCATAGAAGGCCAACGTTCCCCCAATATGGATTCTCTGGTCGATGATACGGCAGGACATCGCAAAGTACATGCTCGATCATTTCATCTTCTTGTTCACATCCTCTGCAGATGGGTGTGTCACTTTGTCTCATGTTATAGAGGTGTTTCCTTACCCGGCAGTGTCCGGTTAGGATTCCTGTAACAAATCGCAGTTTACCCCTGGACCATGCCAGATAGTTCCTCGCCGTCTCTTCGCTGGGATATCTCAAGAGATTTCTGGCCAGCTGACAGCTACATGTTTCATCCCATAACGTCTTAAAGTTTATGTGGGTGTTTTCCTTTATTAATTGAAGTTTCGCTGCAACTGGTAGCGCACTTGAAGGACCAGGCCCAAGGATACTCAGGTTGGCTGCCTTCTTGGCCAGTTTGTCAGCTTCTATATTGCCGTTGCATTGTGTGTCCTTTGACCCAGCACAGGCAGATGTTATTCATCTGACATGCTCTCACAGGTGCTTGGTGACATTCCCATGTTGATCCTTTAGTTATTTTATAATTTTTCAGGGCCAGTAGTGATTGTCTACTATCTGTGCAGATTCTTATTGTCTTGCCCGTTATTTCTCTGCGAGCAATCTCTTGTGCGGCTATGGTTATACCAGCGAGTTCTGTTTGCACTACACTGGCATTTTTATCCATAGTCCAGCTGCATCGGAGTCGCAGATTCCTGGAATATATACCATAGCCTGCTCCATCCTTTTTCTTTGATCCGTCCGTGAAGACATAGTTTACACCTTCAACGCCGGCCTCGTCTTCACCAGTAGTGTGTATGGTGTAAGGTTTATCAAAGACAAGCCGAGGCGGAATACCATCTGCACATGCCTGTAAAAGGGGTATCTTTCTGACAGCCTCAGTCCACAGGCGGCTTCTGGTTTGGCCACAGCTTGCATTTGGTAGTATGCCAACAGATTTAAGGCGAGTCATGGTAGTCAGAGCCACTTCTTCTAGATGTAGGTCTAGTGGTGGAAGACACAGCAGTATCTCCATTGCTCTCGTTGGTGTTGTTCGCATGGCTCCGGTTATGCTCAGACAGGCAACTCTTTGTACCTGGCCTAGCTTGAGTTTTGCTGTTATTTGTTGACTCTTGGGCCACCAGACAACAGCTCCATAGGCCAACATTGGTCTTATGATAGCAGTGTAAATCCACAGGACCACCCTGGGTTTCAATCCCCAGGTTTTCCCTACTGTCCTGCGACACTGCTCGTATGATATGTAGGCCTTATTTATTCTTCTTTCGAGGTGAAGATTCCAGTTTAATTTAGCATCGAAAGTTACCCCCAAGTATTTCACCTGTGGTGCAAAATTTAGTGCTGTGTTTAGGAGAACAGGTGCTCTCATTGGCTCCAGTTTTCTTTTCTTTGTAAAGAGTACCATTTCCGTCTTCCTGGGGTTGACGGATAAAGCATACTCCTATAAAGCATACTCCTCACACCAATTTTCGATTATTCTTAGGGCTATCTGCATTCTTTGACAGAGAGCTCCTTCGAATTTTCCATTAAGCAGTATCGTTAAGTCATCTGCGTATGCAATTGTGTAGAATCCTTCCACGTTGAGGTGGTTTAGGAGGCTGTCAAGAACCAGATTCCATAGCAGTGGTGATAAAACACCTCCCTGCGGACAGCCTTTCGCAACCAGTCCTCTTATGACAGTGTCTCCTACATTGATTTGTACTGCTCTTTTAGAGAGTATGTTGGATATCCAGCTGCTCACAGTATTAGGAACGTTCCTATGTGTTAGGGCCGCTGTGATTTTAGGAAAGGTGGTCTTGTCAAACGCACCCTCTATATCTATGAAGACACCCAGGGTGGATTCCTTATGATCCAGGGATTTCTCAATCCGACTTGCTACCACATGGAGGGCAGTATCGGTGAATTTTCCTGGCGTGTATGCATGTTGGTTGGGGTGCACCGGATTGTTAGTCAATGTTACATCCCTCAGATATCGCTCACATAGCTTCTCCATTGTCTTCAGTAGAAATGAAGTTATACTAATAGGACGGTATGCTTTGGGGGTGGAATAGTCCATCCTCCCTGCTTTTGGTATGAACAATACTTTTACTTCTCTCCATGTCATTGGGATATAGAGGTGTGCTAAGCACACCTCTATATCCCAATTGACATTTTTGAAAAATGAAAAATTGACATTTTAATTAAGCCGAAAATAAAAAATAATGAAATTCAATTGTCTACAAAAAGTTTCATATAAGTATATCGAAATTTTGCTTCTCTTGAAGAAGACAATTATTGTTTCATCAAAATGAGAATGAAAACAATACTTCTTTTCTTATATACCAATACCAATATTTCTTTTGGACTACCTTTGGAACCACCGTTAGGACCAGCTTGCTAAAAATAGAAAACGGTCGAGTGGCCGTTTCGGTCAATTTGTAACCCAAAAAATTTTTCGACCCAGCATTTTTATGGAAGTTTTGTCTACTTTTTTTCTCTAAAGCAATGCCTATACCTATCTCTGACACAAAAAAGATATAGGCATGAAAGCAAAAAATAAAAATCGAAATTTTAGCTTCCTTTTCTCTTTTTTCAACATTTTTGGCATACATTTTTAAATTTTTTTTTAAATAACCCGAAAATAAGAAATAATGAAATTTGCCTACAAAAAGTTTCATATAACGTATAATATCGAAATTTTGCTTCGTTTGCGAGATTTGCGAACGCGGTATGTCATTTTTAAAATTCGTAAAAAAATGATATTACGATTTTGGGAATAGCTAGAATAGAATTGTTTTATACTAGTCACAGTGCAAGAAAAAACATACCAGGTTTCACTTCTGCTGAAGCGATTATGTAAGCCAAGAAAGAAAATTTCTTATGGGTTGATTTGTCACCACCAAGCATAGATCGCCCGGACTAATATTTTTTAAACGCAATGATTCAATACAAAGGGTTACGTGGAGAAACAAACACTGTGAAATAACATTACTAAGTTGGTAAATATTGACCGCGTGTTTGATAAAAACAGCACCGCGTATGTAATAACGGCCAATAAAAAACAACTAAAACTGTAATCTGCATTTTATGTGTGCTTGAGTTTTGTTTGACATTAAATGTTTGCATTTTGAATAACAAATTAACGGTTGCACAAAGTCGCCCAGGAAGAGCTTGGAGCTTTGTGGGGACACTACACCTCTGAAAATATTTGGCTACGATAAGCAAACAATCTCGATAAACAGGGTGCATTTCATTAACAATGCAATGTCAATTAACGCCGAGTAAATGCAGTTGTTATGGAATTGTTTGGATGAGACTTGTTCCAAAGACTTGCCATTTATTCTAAGCAGATGTGATTCGTTGTAGTTTAAAATTCTGGGACTAAAATCAATAAAAACCGTTCTATTTTCATTTAGTAACAATTTGACTCACTTTGAAACTTTGATATGTGAATATTTGAAGAGTATGTTCAGGTAACCTCATTGGGCACATATTGTTAACCAGATTTTGGAAGAAAACCAAGTGCATAGGATGGATTGGCCTGCAAAATCACCAGATCTAAATCTGATAGAGACCATTTGGTCTTATTTATAATTATTGGTAGTTTCAAGGTCCAATTCACCTGAGATATAATTACAGAGGAGGGCCTAGTCGATATTAAACTACCTCCTCCAGCTTGCTAAGATTTATATTAAATATTCTAATAAAATTAAGATTAAGATTAAGATTTGATTTTCCTAAATTCACGGTAGGAATGAAATTTAAATTTTTTTTGTAGGGGTTTAGTTTGCACCCCGTATATTCCTTTTTTTGAGCACGATAGAAACATGATATTCAGGCCATTTATTACCAATGAAATTTCCAAAAACGCCCTGAAAACCGTATTTTGATATTCCATATTATTCAGAATATATATGCATCCAAATTACATTAAAATTTTGAATTATTCCAACCCATTAGTATGATGTATCCCTTCTAATATCTTCAGAATAATGTAAATCCATTTAGGCACTTACTTTATAATCCAATGTGTAGCATATGAAACGACATTCCCCATGGAAGTCAGACAGTAAACAGACTTGATTACACAATTAACACAGACCCCTCGCGTTAGCAATCACCTGGATGAAACTCACTGGTCTATGAAATTGCGCATCGGTTCGCAATGACCAGGTAAACCGAGCAATCTATAATAAATCGGCAAACTGCAATAGTAAACAGGCACATTCTCGCTATAATCCACCTATAGTCCAGTCAGCGAAAGATTGCAGAGGAAAATGCAAGCAACACAACTTTTTGTACTTTGTTTGGGCGCCACTCGTAGTAAGTAAGCGGGGTGGTACCCTTTATCGTGTTTTTTTGCATGTATCTCACAAACTCTGCGTCTTAGCGATAAGGCCTTTCCATGTAAATTGATAAAATGTGCCACAAGTTTGACTTCATTAATTTTTTCGCTCTCGCACTGTTTCCGAGATGCCGTCGCTCGAAATTAGGCCATTTTTTTCCATGACGCATAGTTTCCAAAACATAAGCAAAACATCGAAAATGGGAACGTTATATGTACGCCCCTGCACTCAGGTCACCTCCTAGCAGTGGATCTCTGTTACCTCTATTCGTTTGTACCTATTCTATTTATTTTTGTGACTCCGCTTGGGCCTGGAATCTTCTCCAAAACCTCCTTTGTTGTCAAGTTGGCGTCAGCTACTTCTTCAATTTGCTCTTCTATATCAGAAGAATTAGCGTCATCGATCAACGGTAACTCTTGATGCTGCGGCGTTGAAGCTAGAAAATCGTCATCTGTAAATTTTTCTGATGTAAGGGAAATAAATTCCGGTGATGGAATAGCCAAAGACTTCTCTATAGTCGCTATTCTCTTAAAAGCCTTGTTGAATATGGCGGCGAGATCGTGCGGCGTTATTTTAGTATGCGGCTTATGTTTTATGAAGAGGTAGGTCACACTCTGTTGAAAGTCGCTTTTGATGAACCATAAATTGTCACGTAGAGTGGCTGCAATTTATGTGAAGTATGCGGTATTGTGACAAAGGAAATAAAGTTGTATCTAAAAAAAATATATATTCTCAGAGATTTGTGACTGCTATGATTATCGGCTACTAAAAGAACAGGTTTTTGGAGAAATGTTGTAGCCAAGAGAAGAAAATCTCTTACTACCTCCTAATTAATCCAAACAAAGTGCCTGTCCCAAACAAGTCCCCTCAAAAACTGTGTTCCTTCCATTTCACTCTATACCCCCGTTTTGAGCATTCATTGACCGGGCTACTATGAAATGAAACGATTATGATGATGGCCTAGCACTCTATTTACAAAGCGGGTAATGTAATTGGTGGATAAACAGGAATTGGATCGGTTGTTTATTGACAATGATTAGTCGCGATTAAAAGAAGATATTGCTCTAACAAATATTACAAAATAAGCTAAATATGAGTGGAGTATTTGAAACAAATCAGAAATAATTGATTTTTGGCACTCTGGAATAAATAATAATAATACAGGAACGTTGAAGTAATATACCAAAATTAATCATATAGGAGTTGTAAAGGTTTATTGGCTCTTCTGGGGCTCTTCACAGTTATATAGTCTTTTCGATATAGCTGTACCGAAGTACATGTCTTCTCCCCATATTCGCTACTATCATTATCCTCTTTGGTTCACAGGAGAAGTTATTAAATCCATCCGAACAAAAGCAGCTGCAATAGCAAGTACAAAAATTGAAATCAGCTACAATGCTCTACAATGCTTTCAAAGCTAATCGATCTAAATCTAAACGTCTGATTGATGAGGCTTATAGAATATTTATAAAGGATTCTGAGCGATCATTATCTGGTAGTCCCAAAAAGTTTTGCAAATTTTATTTAAAAAAAGAAAGGTTTTTATATTCTATAACGACAGTGAACTTTCCAGTCCTACTGATATCGTTAATGCCTTTGGTGACTACTTTAACAGCGTCTTCATTCAATCACAACCAGTTAATCCATCTGAGTTTTCTTTACAGAACAATCTAGGACTTCATATAAACTTACTGAATATTCCATATGAAGATGTTTTACAAAATCTGAAACGATCTAAGAATACTTTTACAATGGACGTAGATGGTATTCCCAGTTTTTTTCTAAGAGGCTGTGCGTATGTTTTTTCGGAGCCACTACAGATCTTATTCAATTGCATCCTACGTAATTCTTCCTTCCCGTCCTATTGGAAAAAAACATATATTTGCCTAATACCAAAAAAGGGAAATCAAAATGATGTGTCAAATTATAGAGGCATTTTCACTACTTTGTAATTTCTCTAAAATCTTTGAAACCATACTGTATAGTAAACTTTACTACTCTACCTTATAGTATATAAGAAAACTTTATACTCTAGCTTATTTCGTCACGCCAACATGAGTTCATACAAAGGAGGTCAACAATATCTAATTTAGAGGTTTTTACTCAATATGTCTCTGAGGTTTTGGATAATAGAGGACAGGTCGATGTCGTCTATACGGACTTTTTGATCAGATGGTCCATAACATACTCCTTTTGAAACTAGAAAGTATTGGTTTTTCTGAAGCATTGATTAAATTATTCACCTCCTACTTAAGCGATAGACACTTTATGGTCAGATATCAATATTTCAATTCAATATCATTTTCTCCAACTTCAGGGTTCCATAAGGTTCCAATCTGGGCGCCATATTGTTTTTATTCTTTATTAATGATCTTCCTGAAATCGTTACTTCTTTATCCGAATCTCCAATTCTTCCGAATCGTTACTTTTTCAATATAAGCACCTTCAAATGTCTGTTTTATGCTCTGGTGAGGTCAAAACTAGAATACGGGTCGATTATATGGTATCCGATTTATATCACGTTCATTGTCAACATTTAGAATCGATCCTAGAGGTCTGGATCAAAATTCATACGCAATAAACGTTAAAATCCTTTGTTGCAGATTCTCCGTTGAATCCATCCATTGCCTCAGATTCATTTATTTTATCGCTTGTTTAATATAAACATGTTTATATTTTAATTTTCTAATGAAATGCTGATCCTGATTATATCGCAAGAATTAACTTGTTAAGTTCATGCTCTACTGCTATGCTGATGCAGACTGATGAAAATAAAACAAGATTATATACGCCCACCAACTAATACCTTATGTATGGTGGACTCAGGTTTATAACTAGACGACAAGTGGCATAATATATTATTTCCATGTATTACTTAAAAATCATCATCGCTTTGCATGAATAAAAGCAAATCAAAAGTGCGTGGAGATAATTGTCCTAAGTACGAACCCATATTTTCTAATACAATTATCTTCGATAAATTCGATTATATAAGGACGGCTACTTTTACAGAGTCGTTAATGGAAAGGTAATTTAGTTACTTCACATTTAATATTACGTAATGCAGGTTAAAAGGAACAACTAAATGGGATACTTCTAGTCATCGAGTCATTTCGCTTGTTTCATCTTATAAGCAGTTGCCTGTATTGAAGCCAACTCATGCTTTTAGTGAAACTTGGGCGCTCTTTGGGCAGCGAAAGGACATCCTTACCTCTAGCAAGTCGAGTAATGAATATAAATCCACGTAATAACAAATCCATCTTTTTCACGACCGAACATAATTTACTAAACATTTTAATACAGATAAAAGCTGAAGTCACTAAGTATTTTTACTTCTAAAGGGCAATAGGTATAATAGCCGAGGATGAGGACAACGAACTGGACCAAAGATAGGAGCAGAGCTTAATCTAAATTATGAAGAGAAGTTAAGACGACCACCTCATAAAAGGACTCGAACATCAATGACACCACCAATGACGAGAAAACGAGCTTATGTGCAAAAAAACCGATGCCAATGAACCGATGATACCTAAAGAAGACAACCTGATCAATTACCTTGCAAGAGATACCGCTATAGAACATGTAGAGCAAGCGACTATGCCATGCCAAAATAAGGTTTGAAAATGTTATGGTGCCAGGATCTGTCAATCATAGCTTCTATGGTGATATCTGTCAATCATCGCCTAATCCTTCGCGACGAGAAAATTATGTCACTCCTCCGCCGGAGTAAAATTAATTTAAGGCTAAAGTCAGGCTTGCATTACTGTATCAATGAGAATCGATCAGTATTAAAATAAAGGATTCACCAATAAAGGGAACACCACACTAATGGTATGAGGAAGATATCCTAGAAGTTGTAGCTACCTAGTGGTAAAGGTGTAACTACCTACAGACTTACCACTTTATTTATGCAATATAGATGACGGAAATATCCACATTTGCATAAGAGAAAATATCTGCTGCGCAGAAAAGTATAGTTTAATGGGCGATACGTAGTGTTTATCCAACCGTTGGTTGTGACAAGTCGTTGTCCAACGTTGTTGTTCCGTCTACCGCTAGACCTACCCTACAAAAGCAGTAGATGCCCCTCAGGAAACCAACGAAAGTGTAGGGATAAAATTGCACGGGTAACGATACTACAGTCACAGTATAAATATAATTTATAGGCTTTGCTACAGTGGTGTCTTTAGTATATTACGCCATGCCACAATTTTAATTACCTAGCAAATTGTAATACCTTAACATAGTTGATCTCTTAAGGCTATCAAAACAGTTCGTTCGAATATAATCAATTATAGATTTTACAGGAAATATTCGTTCCATAAACATGCTAGATGCCAGACGCCTTGATCTTCAAGAACTAAGAGAATCTGTCTACAATGAATTTGATTATACTGAAACTTCCTTTAGCGTTTAATTAAATAATACATAATAAGTTTAATTTTACATTTTATGCTCGCTTAATAAAGCCTAAAAGCAAGAACTACTTAGTGTTACTTAGAGATACAAAGTAATTTCATTTCGCATTAAAATATGCTTCATGCCCTAGAAGCTTTTAACACCGCCATTTCAATTTTTATCTTGAGAGTATCGTTAAAGGAATCTATGAGGAAACGCTCCGTCGAAATGTAAAGAAAATATTAAGACAGGCTTGCAAAGGAGAGAAAGTAGATATCGTAGTATAAAATAACGTACTGACGGAATATATTCTTAAACTATGAATATTCCTGCAACAATTGGGTGAATTTCTAACGAATCGGTGTAATTCCAGAACATAATTCATATAATATGAAAGAATTATGTGGAAATAATTTATATCAGCAAATTCACCAAGGGGTTTTGGGAAGAGGACTAAAGTCTTGTAAAAACTATTTAAAAGGGTCAAGGGAAATAAGTCTCATACTTTTGAAGATCTCACAACACTGCTGACTCAGATAGATGCAGCCTTCAATTCATGCCCTTTCGTTCCTTTATCATCAAGTCCTCATGACTTAGATGTACACCTTACCCCTCATTTTCTGATTGGTCGTCGACTCACGTCCTTACCAGACCCTGTCTCACAAGCTATACCGAGTAAGAATTGTTATATATCAACTTAATTCTGAAAATAAAGGATCTGCCTATCTCAAAAGGTTACTAGAGCTACATCTTGGGTACTAAGATTTATTTCTATTGTTCTGTTGTAATTAGAATCATAAAAATTGTCATACTGTGCATTTTTGTACCTAGTTGATAGCAGACAACTTTTGAGGCATCATTATGTCAGGATATTAAATTTTCCAGACTTAGTGTAATGTGTGTTTACTATAAGAGCATCATAAAGAATGCTTTAGGAAATAAATACAATGATATACTTACGATCATGAATCGATTACACATAAAGCAGATAAATATATCGTCAAACGCATATGTAAATATTTTGTTTGAAAATAAATCGACTGAAACATAAATGTGGCCCTACATAATCACTTACTTATATTAAACTGGAAATGCGCGCCACCCGTTCATGGTTTATTTAAGTATTAAGTCATACGGTTTGTATTCTATTTGGGTTGTTTTATGTAAATTGGCGTATTTATTTTAGTCTAGACAAACTGAGGCAATCTGTCTACGTTAAACGGGGATAGATTGCCAAGAAATGTGAAGTCATTCGGCACCTATTTAGCGAAACATAAATTAAGTTGAATTGGAAATAAGCTTTATAAGATTCATGCCTAAATCATTCAAGTCTGATAGCATCTACAAGACACCATGTAAAATATTATATCTGTTCGCCATGTTGTAATCCCACTGTATTCAAATGAATTTCTTGGTATTATGTACCAACAACGTAAAACGGTGGATGTTTTAAAACATACATGATTTCTTTTCTTAAAATAGAAAGCTGGAATACGTATAGGAAAAGATCATAAATACAATATTTTGATAAAACTGGTGCCATTAAAATCGATCTCTATTCTAGGATACATGGCACAATTATTATTTTCTGAGATTTGGACCTACATTTATTTATGGCAAATATTATACGACGCGGACTAAGAGAAAAATACATTTGGTTCTTTTGCATGCGAAATTCATCGAGTTTTTTTATGAAATATAGTCTGTAGGTATTGACTTGAACAATTTTCAGCGTGTATAAAGATATTTATTCTGAGCAGTGGGATTGTATTAGGAAGAATGACATTTTTCAGCCAGCAACAACGCAGATACCAGCAGCACCAGACATATTGTTAAATTCAATGGCCATTTGTTGGAAATCTAAGCAAAAGATATAACAACTAACTAGTTTAAGGTCAATCTATCAGTCAGGATGTTTTATCTTTAGACGGCGCCATTAATGACAATTTATTACTATAAACAGACTAAGTATCTAAGTATCACAATACAAAAGTACACAGCGAACCACGGCTTGTCAATATCTGAAAATAAATCGGTAGTGGTAACCTTTACAAGGAAACGTTTCCATCCATCAAGAAATATAAAATTGCACGCGTCGGTCTTTCCATACAGAAGTTCCACCAAGTTCCTAGGAATTTACTCGGATAAACTGGAAGGAATACATACATTATATACTAAAAAGACGGAGAATGCTGTAAATATCATAAAAACCTTCTGCCATCAGAAATGAGGCTCAGATAACCTGTAAGATCAATTATTGACTACGGATCAATTGTTTATGGCTCTGCAGCTACAACTCATCTCAGAAAAGTCGAGCAAATAAAGAACAAATGCTTTAGAATGTGCATTGGATACCTACCAAGTACACCGGTTGATATCCTAGAAGCTGAAATATGTGTCATATATGTGTCATATATGTGTCGTATATGTGTCATATATGTGTCATATCTATAGATCGTTCCTTTAGATATGAGAAGAAAATATTTCAGTGACAAACAGATCCTAAACTTTCAATAAAAATTCACAGATCTTGCATCTTAAGCAAGTATCGCAGGGGTATTGGAAATACCAGACATAACTGGTAAAAATTGAAAAATCATCATTTTCCAGATTATGGTCATCATTTAACGTAATTCCTGCCTTTTGAAAGCAGTTTTTCATTGTTGTTTCCGTAACTTTTTTCCATGCAGCATTTATAAAATAAATAGCATCTAGAACAGTAACTACTTTAGTAAGACCTTGAACAGTATCAACATCATCTATGTTCAATAACAAATCCTTAATTAAAATGGCCCCGTAAAATATTTTAAAATTTTTTATTATGCCTTGGTCTAGCGGTTGAATAACTATGTGCAATTGCAATGTGCAATTGCTTTTTAACTGAATGTCTCTAGGATGAGAGGTAGCATTATCCAAAAATAGCAAATTTTTTCTTTACCCATTCTTAAATCAAAATATTGCAACCATTCTTCCATTATACCAGATGTCATCCAAGCCTTCTTATTACTTTTCCACATAAGAGGCAGCTGATTTGCACTAATGTTTTTAAATGCCCTTGGATGTTTTGACTTACCAATAACCAATAATTTTTCTTTATGAGCTGCCAGATGTACGCAATGCAAAATGGTGAGTCTTTCTTTGGACAATCCTCCGCCCCCACATTTTTCACGTTTAAGAGCTTACGTCTTGTCAGGAAAGCTCGAAAAAAATAACCTGTTTCATCCGCGATAAAAATGTTTTTTGGCAAATAACCTTTTACCAATGAAGATATTTTTTGTTTAAAGTTGTCCACATCTTCCATATTAACACTTCCAGCTTCTTCAGATATGGCTGTAAAAGCGATATTATGACTTTTTTCGAAATTTTTCCAGCCACCCAGATTACGCACTGAAATTATCGCATTCCAGATCATTTGCTCTCCCCTTTGATTTGACTCGAATTATTGGTCCTAGAATTTTAATAAATATGATTTAAAATTACTACAATACTCTAGAATACCCTTATTTCCTATCGTTGTGAACCAATCATAACAAATTTCGTCAATTTGTAATCCCACTGGCTTTAAAAAACTTCGTTTTACACTTGAATTAACATTGGAGTGAATTTTTTTTTAATAACTCGTCTTTATTTTTGATAATTCCGGCTGCATGTGTCTTTCCTATTTTGAAACGGTTGTCCAAAACTAACTGCTGACCTGGCGTCCAGATATTTATCTTTTAAATATAAATTAAAAGTAGGGACAGATCAAGTCCCTAATTGTCAAGCTGTGACGTTTCTACTTAAGGTGATATATCTAAGGGTACCTAAGTGCTACAAGAGCATCTAACTAACCATCTAATTCACTTATCCACGCCTCCGAAAAAATCTTAGCAGCCGATAGGCAAAATAAAAATCCATCAGTATACATCTCCTGAATGAGAGGCCATTTAATTCAGGTAAACTAAATGAAGGAGAATAGGGATTTCTTACTCTTCGCACATTTACGAGGATTTTCTATAGTTACGAATGGTCATAAATATAAGCGAAATATAATTCGTTAGCAACATTATTTCTGCAAAATAGAATTAAAGAAAGTGAGAATAACTTACCATTACAGTTGTATAAAGATATGAATGTTTACCTTTATTTTTATTTATTTATTTTTGTTTACTTCTCCGTGGATCATTACAATGCAATTCATTTGACAGAGTTATTTCTCGGGAAACCAGCGGACCAGGCCACAATCCATGAAAACATGAAATATACAATTACTGTTCTGTTGACATATATAATATACAAGTGTACTCACCGGGGTTCCTTTGCCCCCGAACCAGCACTCAGTACACCCTCCAGTGAAACGGCCAATACTATTCTCAGTCATATCATTAATATCTATTACTTATCTACTTGACTGGGTGTTACTCTATCAAACTTAATAATTTCCCAATGCTTCAGCGACTAGCTAGTGCCATCCTAAAAATAAGTAGAGGCTTCCCCGGATACACAATTGCCGCTAAACAAAAGGTATCCCAACGACAAGGTAACACCTTATCGTGTCATTCGAGCCGCAAACAAGATAACCCTTAACTCGTAAGACCAGCCACTCGAAGGCACGGCGCCCAAGACTAACGTCTAAGGGTTTCCTTTATAATCACGCCCAACTCTATTCCCTATTTTTTAAATAAGGTCAGGGCAGTCGAACAGTAATCACTCGTGTCAACACACACACACACACACACACACACACTGACTGACTGTGTCGTTTCTCGCCTGCAGCTGGCCCCAGAATTGACTAGTAAGCAATGTGAGCATTATACAAGAAAATATGAGAAGTAACTAAACATACATTCATTACGTTTTTATTGATAGAAGTATTAAATATTTTATTATTATTATTATTATTATTATGTATTTTATAACAAATAATACTTTATATAAGATACGCGTTACAGTTGACATGAGCATAAAACAAATTTTGTAATTAATTCATCGTCACAATTTTTTGGATGTAAGGGATATTTGCTGTCACCGATATATGAAAAGTTGATCGACAAAGCTAACAATGCGCATTTATGTAGTGCGTCGGTCCTGATGGACCACAGCCAAAGGGCCGAATTTCTCTTCACAATGTCATAAAAATTTTATTATTGTAGGTCATATTCCCAGCGGTTTATAATCAAATTTGTCGGCAATTAATTATTTTTAAAACGATATAAGCGACGCCAATCACAGATTTAGCCAATGATTAAATGTTTACAAAATAAACGTCTCATTAAAGCGATTTTATTGTGCAGCAGAACCTCAGAGATAAAATAAAACAGAAGATCCATTAATTGCCACTATAAATACTTAACACAAGCCATTATTTAGCCACGCTCGCTGCCAATGAATCACGACATATGTTTACAACAGGGTATTTAATCCTGATTTTGCTCCTGTCACAATTCCCGGCATTTTAGATGTTCTTTCAGGGCTCCGGCATTCTTTCAGTCCTCACTGGATACGCCGCGCCGTTCTCCTGAAATCTGATTCTCCAACTTTTAATCTTTTTATCAACGAACGTTACGTGGCGAAAGTTACAGCTGCTTGACATACAAAATCTTGTAGTGCGATTAAATGGCATTTATGTTTTAAAATAAGCAAAACTCATCAATTTATTCAAATTTCATGGGATCTGTTAGGGTAGAACTACATACTAATAGGAAGGAAATCGAATATTATGTTTGCTCTATAAGTAGATATATGCAGAAATGCCAGTACAGTGGGGATTCGAACACACACTGCTGCTAGGTCATTAAGCTGAGAGCTAACGCGCCAACCACTTGACCACCGTCCCCATTATCATATCATATACATAGTACCAACCTATATTAGTTTATATAGATATTTGCAACATTGCAAGTTTTGTTTTCGCGGAGAAAATTTAATGCTTTTTGAGGAATGCGGAATCAATCACCAAGATAATTATGACAAAAAACGTGTGAAGAAAGATAATTTTTTCATAATTGACGACTTTTGAGAACAGATATCTCGAAAACAATGTAAGAACAAACAAAGAAGGAGTTTTACTAGATTCAATATTAGATAGAATGTTGATTTTTAAAACACATATCTTTGCAGGCTTTGCTTTTGAAGATATGGATGATTACGACGACCCAACGTCCGTCTAAAGCGTTTTCATTCCACAAATCTGTGTGTTCATAGGAGTTGTAGAGATACGCGTGTAAGGATGAATGGTAGTGACCAACCTCGATATCATTTGGACTCTGACCATAATAGTCGCCATAACAATGCACCAGAGGTTTGGTCAGAAGACTTTTAGCACTGTCTTCAACGTCTGTACGCACAAAACAATTTCTCCTGTTGCATACATCATATCCTGAAGAGGATTCGTATCAAGAACAGCTCCGTAGAAGACACAATTACCTCGGATTCGATAAACGCTGATATGGAAGTTTGCTGATATGGAGAAAATGAGATTGAATTGAAATTTTTATATCTGACCATAAAGTGTCTATCGCTTAAGTAGGAGCTGAATAATTTAATCAATGCTTCAGAGAAACCAATACTTTCTAGTTTCAAAAGGAGTATGTTATGGTCAATCTAATCAAATGCTTATTGGAAGTCCGTATAGACGACATCGACCTGTCCGATATTATCCAAAACCTCAGAGACATCTTGAGTAAAAACCGCTAAATTAGATTTTAGAGAAATTACACAGTAGTGAAATGCCTCTATAATTTGAAACATCATTTTGATTTCCCTTTTTTGGTATTGGGCAAATATATGTTTGTTTTCCAATAAGACGGGAAGGAATAATTACGTAGGATGCAATTGAATAAGATCTGTTTATACGATTAATACTGAGTATATACGACTGAGTGATAATACTGAGTATATACGATTATACCTTTCAGAAACATAATTGAAAACTATAGGCGACACAATAGAAAATATAGTTTTTTAATATTTCATAAGATTTATTTATTCCTTACACGTGTTTCAGTTTGTTTTACATTTCCCAAGAGTATAATTTATGCCTACTAAAGATAGATTTTATATTAATGCCGTTATATATTATGCCTACTATTTATAATTATGGTAATATAATGACATGAGAAACCATAAACTTTCGGAAAGATTTAGAACTCCACACTCGTATTAATCCCCGTAATGTTAAAATCGCCAGGAAATAAATTATACCAAAAGAATAAAGCAGTTTTTTGGTACTTAATTTTAATCAAAAGGAAGAATTACTATAAGTTCATAGTTCATTATGCGGTGGTCAATATAGGCCTAGTCAATATAGGCAGTTTTACTTTGCAAAGGTATAGAAAAAATTATGTTTGGCATGATTTGAACAGTCATGGTGAGTTAGTTAAGAGTAGAGTTAATAAAACATTTAGTTTTATTAGTTTTATGCAAATTTATCTTGGGTAACATTTCGCCAGCTTGCCACCTATCTTTCTCATTTTTTTCTTGTTGTCCTATAGTACGATCGCTGATGTATAATATGTTAACTATAGTTTTTTTTCGTCCATGACGTATGACAAGAATTTGCTCAAGGAAAAATTTAAACGAGATCTCATTAAAATTTTTATAGGTTCCCTACGTTTCAGTCCTGTGGTCCTGTGAAGATAGCGCTGCCTTTTTCAATTTCACCAATTTCTTGGGAGTTCCCAGTAGAAATAAAAAATTTCAGGAGTTCAATGTGGAAAACAGCAATAGTTTAGCCCTTTAGGTCTAGCCCTTTAGGTCGAGAAATCGCGAAAAATAATTTTACAGCGCTAACTTCACGCTGTGCTGTTTTTTCAACGAAAAAGAGCGATGCATTTTTCGGTAGAGGAGAGTGAGTTCAAGAAATCACAATGAAAAAAGACAAGTTCATTAAATTTGCAAATTGCAAAAAAAAATTTGGAATTTTTTTAAAATTTATACTATGTAAAGGCGATCGAAGAGTTTGTTCGAATTCCTAAAGCAAAAAGTATAGCGATAAATGCGAGTTATATTCCAAATTTTATCATCGAAAAATGGTGATTTTAAAAAATAAATTTCGAGGAAGTTCAAGGGGTCTCTGATGATAGTTCAGAATGGCGAACGATGAATTTTTGCGAATCCCGAAAGAAAAGAGTATCTATCGCGATAAATGCGATGTATATTGCAAATTTTATGATCGAAAAAATCGAGTTTTTTTTAAAAGAAATTTCGAGGGATTTCAAGGGGTGACGAGAATTTTGTTTTCGGAAAATTTACATTATTCTTAATATATCAAGAAAGTAGTGGCCATACGCGACCCCTGTTAGTTTATGAAGGTTGCAATATGAAATATGCGATAGAAACTTCGGGATTCTCTGGAATGCTTAAATCGCCATTCTGGATCCACATCAGGAGACCTTTGAACTCCTTGTTTAAAATAATCTTGGATTTTTCGATATTAAATTTTACAATAAAAGTCGCGATAGATTTTTTTCTTCCGGGATTCGTATGAACTCTTCGTTCGTCATTCTGAACTCTCATCAGCATCCCCTTGAAACCCTTAATTTTTTTTAAAACAAATCTCGCATTTTTCGATCATAAAATTTGCAATAAAATTCGCATTTATCGCGATAAAAACTTTTTAAAAAGTTTTCGATCGCCATTGAATAGAATAAATTTTAAAACAATTTTACGAATTTTTTTTTATAACTAGTAAATTTGGTGAACTACTGTTTTTTTTCGTTGTGAACTCCGCTGGGTTTTCAACGGCAAAGAGGTCGCGATGCATTTTTCTATACAGAAGAAAGAGTTCATTTCTTCTCTATCGAAAAATGCAACAGAACTGCAGAAATTCAACGAAAAATGCAGCGCGACCTCTTTTTCGTGGAAAAAACAGCGCACTGCGAAGTTAGCGTCGTAAAATTGCTTTTCGCGTTTTCTTGACCTAAATTGCTAGAACTATTGTTGTTTTTCACATTGAAATCCTGAACTCTTTTATATTTGTTGGGAACTCCAAAAAAATGGGTGTTTTTAAAAAAGCGGCGCCAATTTCACAGAACTCTTACATTACCTACTTATTGAATAGGTACTAGAATGGGAAACTGTACGCAAATAATCAGTACTTACAATCACTAGACTTCAAATCAAATAGACAACGGAACATCTGACATATCGATCCGGATATATTCAGGATTGATATCCTCATTATTGTTCTGTTCAGAGAAGGTCACAAAAGATGGACAAAGGCATTTTATCCTTCAGGACATTGGGGGAATCACCCATGCTTGAATTGAACACAAATAATAATGAAATCATTGATTTCATTATCTGGTGAAATCCTTTATGCTCACTTACTAGAAAAGCTACTAGATATGCATGAATCAACCAAATAGAATTAATCAAGTTTCACGAATTATTATCTTACGATAATAGTTAAGACAGAAATTATACATTAGATTTCAGAAACCTCACAAATTTCCCCTAAAAACAGGCTTCATTTTAATTGGCTTGGAAAACCTGGGTGAGTGGCTTGGAAAACCATCCACAACTTCGACATGTACGCAACTTAAAAATCCAAGACCGGTTTATATATTTCGCAGTGTATCGACTAAGTATATTGATAATTAATAAGCATCATAAAAAAATATATAACATGTTAAATTGTCCTTATATGAAATCTGATGCACACACTCACTATTTTTTCTGTGACGCTATAATATATATGACGTATTAAAAGTAGGTGTAAGTTGAGGTACTTTTATAAACACAAATCAAAGTGACACTCTGAATTTATCGTGTGGGACCAGTTCTCTACGTATTCCGTGTTAAACAATACATTAACACAATGGAATACACAAAATAGATCATCAGGGCTAACAATTACTCTTATTTAGTTTGACATATTATGCAGTAATAGGTATGAACTTGGCAACCCACGACATGAATTATTATGGACTCGACACGGTATTTCATTTCTGTCTGGGCTAATATAGCGGGTGCAATTATAAAATACTGTTAAAAGGAAAAAATAACGGGTGTTCTCGTATACATACTTATAATGCATCCACGTAGCAAAAACATGTCTTAAATGTAATGAATTTCTCTAGAGAAGATGCAGCTTGTTCTTTGTTAAATGAAAATGAAGCTGTATAGTGTTTGACGTAGACAGGATATTAAATTTTAGTAAACAATAAATAGCATACTTCATTGGGAGTCTGAAAGACACGGAAAAATCTATTTCCAGTCGCGTAATCAACGATGCTTTTTATTATATTTCTTTGAAAATGAAAATATAAAAAGAAAATATAATATAAAAAAATACATACGAATGAAACTTGGAACATTTTTATTTTCATAACAGTTATAGCCCCGGGCCCAGACCCTTTTTTTTCAATTATTACCTACAAGCTGAAACTTAGCCGAACTGTTCATCTAAACGAGTCGGACAAGTTTTTCATAATAGGCAGCGTTTTCGCGCCCCCACCTCTTAAGGGAGATTCTCTGGTAACTATAACTTTCCTGTCCCCAGCATATCTACTCATTTATTACCATTAAATTATGTGTTTCTAATTAGTTTTTACAATAGCGAATTACTATTCTACATGTACCATAAATTAAATTTGTCCATAAAGATAATTCTGATAAGTCGGACAACACCCAAAATGTCACTACTGTATTTAGAGAGCGAAAACGTTATTAAGAGAAAAAGAAAAAAAAGGAGACTGATCATTTTTTAAACATTGACGAACCTGGAACTAGTGCTACAACTTCAAATACATGGGCAGAAATAACTGTGGAAGAAAATCAGAATAGTGATGACAAAGAAAGTTCCTCGGTAATAGCAAATGTATAACAAAAATATAGATTCCGGCAATGCTTTAAATAGCGCAAAAAAGTGATTACAAATCATAAGACCGTGGAAAATAAAAATAAAAAAAACAAAAGGAAAGTCGCTGTCTGATGAAGAAAGGCGAAGGAAAGAGCGGGAGAAGAAAAGAAAGCAAAGAAAAACCTGGTAGAAGTTATAAAACAAATTAAACCCATCAATTTATTACATTACACAATTTATATGTATAAATATGTATATTAAAATATAAATAAAATGTTTCTCGCAAGATTTACCCCTTTTAAAAAAATTTTTTTTTCCTTAAAATTACTTTGTCAATATCAAGTTACATATCCTAATATTATTTATCTACACAGGTAAATTTCGCAACAAGACAAGTTTATTTTCTTCTTTTACAGCATTTAAATAAAAGTTTGTTTTTACAAATGTTTCATTATGTACTATTAATTGCTTTTTTATTTTTTAGTTATCACTGGACATGTTTCTAAGTCTGCTCAATTCATTTAATGCGTCATTGTTGCATGGTCGTTTTCCTGTCAGTTTAGAACAGTCTAGTTCTTCAATAAGGAGACTAGTTTCAGTAGATTTGACCCTACTTAACTCTACTTATTTCACCTTGAAGCTTACTTGTGCCTAACGAAACACAGTTCCGGGTTTGATTTTGGAATTTTGATGCGTCAATGCTATTGACGCCCATCTCGCGTCATACTCGAGGCATACTTTTAAAATTCAGAAGCAAGATTTGACCCGAAAATTTTTATCGAGAACTCCCGGATAAAAATTTCAGACGGATTGGAGCAACAAAGTTTTTCATCGCTATCTTAGAACCGCCACAGTGAAATTTTTTTATCGCCCGCGGTTAACCCTTGTCGGTCCCTACATTTGTTCGAGCATTAACAAATTATCCCTAACCTTTGTCGATTATAACTCTTTATTCTCGGTTTAGTCCTTTTGGAGTTTCATTTTGTGAAACTGCACTTATTGAAGAAGATATGAAACGAGAGCGATACACCCGGAACGTTCTTAGTTCAGCCGCTGATATAACTGGTGGCTCAGGTTAAGTCTTTAATATATTGTACGCGGTGGCCCAATAAATTGTATTAAACTTCAAATCTATTTTATTTACATCTTTTAAATTGATAACATTGAAATTATTAAACAGAAATGATTCGTTATTCTGGAACGAATGATACAGTTGTTTCTATTTTGCGAGTGGGAAGAGTTAAACAGTTTTCGTGGTACCTCATTTTTTCTTTGTATGGATTCTACATTGGAAGAACGTCATCCGTCATGCCTTTTCAGAGCGAGTAAATCAGCGCGGATTTCCCCCAATATGGTTGCCAAAGAACGCATTAGTCCAAGCCCGGTATCTATATTTCCTGGGATCTCCTAGTTTAAGGTATTCTGCAAAAATTTTTAGGAACACCTAAAACCACTGATGGTATGCAAATAAGTGTCCACAGGTACTTAAATATGCTGAAATAATGATGAATTTTCTTCGTAATTATTCAGCTTATAATTCGCTCATTAATTGAATAATATACCCTGATTGGTCTAGTTGCAGTATAATGCATGATTTATCAACGCAATTTAAACGTTCATGAAGCGGAGAAAGATGTAAACGTTGATTAACGACAGAGGCAGTCAGCGATATGTGGCTAATTTGTTAGGAGCTAAACCATCAGCTATGCCGGATATTCAAACGCTTCAATTGGATGTCTTTAGAACTCCGGGGTATTAAAACTACGAATGACAGACATAAGCCATTCTAGGTAACTCGCCCAAGGTACAAATAGAATGCTATTTATCGGTTCACCAGGTACCCCAGATCGCAATAGCGTTGTATTGATGTCTGAAAGTATTGAAGCAATCAAGGTTTCAACAATATAAGATCAGCGGTTTACCATCGGCAATGTAGAATTGCCATATTAGGGGATTGATAGGGATAACGAGAATCGGAGAGTTGATGCCGGGATCGCGAATAGTTCACGATCACCTGATAGATCCGCAAACTTGCGCATATATTATGTCATTTTTTTAATTAAAAACAGCATTTTTTGGTGAGTATCAAAATCAGCGATTACGTCTGCTCGATATAGCTCGAGTAGCTGGAAAATTTTGTTTATGCCCTTTTACACATGACAATTTTCGGTCAACATTTAATTTTAAACTTAAATATACAAGTAAGCTTTACGAATAATGTAAGTCTTATTTGTGATCAGCTTCGAGATATCTCTAGGTATAGTGGAAATCAGATATATCAAATCTACAGCCCTCATATTATACAATCATCATATTATAACAAGCACTTATTTCTTAGTTACTAATTAATTACACAGGTTCCACAGATGTTCTGAAATGTATGACAATTAATATTGTAGCGTTAACATTACTTTCAATGACAAGTACTAAAACTTTTTCTCGAAGAAGTTGAACCCAATATTTTCTGAATGCAGAAGTTTTTAATGGAATATAATAGATATAAAACCCTATAAAAGGGTAAAACTTTCCGTAATTTTCTTCACGCTTTATAATTCCTCATTAATTAGCGTTAATTCATTCCATCACATTTTCTTCTCGATCTTTACTCGTTAAAGTTTTCACACTCAGGGGCGGTTTTAATATGCAATGTGACCTATATCTACACCATATAAATATGAAATTAAATATTCTTTAAAATAGTGGATATATTATTAACCGAGGAATTATAGCCATTATTAACGCAGGGTGAGTCACGAGCCGTAGGCGAGTGGATATTTTTTATTTAGGTTATTAATTTCGAGTTGAAACCATATTTTGTCCAGGCTCACGAATGATAAATGACTATTATAATTCGATACTATTTATTGTTACGTTCACTTTTACTAGTTAACAGTTTGAGAATCCGAAATTTATTGTAGGTATATTGGACGGATAATATTGTTTTTAAACAGTTATTACGCCTTCCCTTGTGCATGTGTTATACTATACAATTATCGATACCGATGAATAACGTAAGGAAATTAATTGCTACTGTGCTACTGGTATTAGAATTAAATTGACAGTACTAAGTGAAAGATATATTTATTTAATCTGTAATGTTTAGAATCCAATGAATTCGATTTAGCATTAGGTGTTCTTATGAATGTGTACACAACGCAGATAGTGTAGAATGGTGCAACCCATGTGATGTTGTTAGTCCTACGTCCCTGAATTTGGATCTAGACACATTAAAAGACAATATTATTTAGTTTTATCAGTAGCTATTATGTAAACATATAGCTCCTATGTTGAGCTAAGGTACATAGTACATGTCCATAAATATAAGAAACAGGCAATGGATGAACTGGCATTGGCGCATGGAGTCATATTGTTGAAATTACCTCCTTATGACTGCGAATTGAACCCTATTGAATTGATCTGGGCCCAAGTGAAAGGGGAAGTGGCGACAGTGAATCGAACTTATGCAACTTCCATAAAAATATATATACCTACTGAAACCTGACAAAGGTAAAACAGTGCAACGTATTCACTCTTAACATACTTTATAGCTCTTACGTAAGAAAATAAAAGAGTTCAATTTAATAGTACCGGTAATACCAAGAAAATACTTTCTTAAATTATTATCATAAGTATCCGCATAATCAGCATATAAAACACATTTAAAAACTTTTGACTATGTACGAACACATGTTTGTTCATCTGGTTGGTAAGACCTGCCTTTCCTGGTTTTTCTTAAAATCGCTTTTAATATTACTTGATGATGATTGTACCTTGCATAAAACACTTTTCATATTCATCATTAACTGAGAGGCATCAGTAAATATGTGTTAGACATATATTCATACGTCTTGATTTCCCCAAACTTACCCCATTAGAAATGAACTTTTAAAATAGCAACGAATAATAAACATTTCAACCATCATACGCTATAAAACCCCAGCGTAATAACTAAGTGTTAAAATTTGGTTTAATTTCACACCTGATTAATGCCAGTCTGAGATTCCTCGCTATAAATACGTTTTAACTTTACAGGTTTACAAACATTTCAACATTTCCGAAAATAAACATTACTTAAATTTATTACGTATTTCCATTTACTTCGGAATATTGAGTTGGTCGTCTCGCTTTTCTGAAAAAACGGGTAGACGGGTAAATTGTGTTTTAAACGTTCCGTCTATTGGCAGCACGTAAACATAACAAATGGCATTGGAAGAGTCGGGATTTAAGTCTGACTGGGCTTTCACCCTAAAACTAACATTTGGTTTTATTATTGCACGTGTTTGAGTCATATAAACCTCAAGCCATATATTAGGAAATATATAAATATATACATATATATATATATATATATATATATATATATATATATATATATATATATATATATATATATATATATATATATATATATATATTGTTATATAATTGTATGTATATGAAAATATGCCCCAAGTTGTGGAGACAATTGTTATGTTTGGTATAATGAATAATATGAATATTTTTTTAATAATGTCTCACGTTGGAGATAATTTAGAAAATTTAAAAAGTATAAATATTATATATGGATAAGATTTTTATATACTTATAAGTTATGCAGTGAAAACACAGAGTATAAACACCTGACAAGTGCTATACTGTCACGATCTTGATACTACTGTTAAATTTCCCTAGGTGCCAGTTCTTTGAACATTTATTTTTATTAAATATTAAAGTTCACTGCTGAGCATGAGTCCTCTATAGTCCAGTAGGAGAAGTTCAACTAGATCATTTGGAAAGTCGAAACTATTTGCTGGTAAATGAATTGAAGCAAATCTTATTGAGAATTGAAATTTTAAAACTTTGTTTAGTTATAGAAAGTTATTTTCATACTTTTATATGAGAATAATGATAACGCAGAAACTATGTAAACTTGATTATTTTATTCACAAAACAAAGTAAATATATGTCTATAAGACTGAAATTCAACCACAAGAGAGAAGTATGTGATTTAGCACATTATCCTGCATAGTAGCAGTATGCTTGAATGCATAAATACAAATTACAATTCACTATGAGTAGTGAAATATTAGAAAGAAAACTTAATATAGATCCTACGCCAAACCACGCAACTTAAAATTAATTACATGGGCAGTGGGCCTCTCAAACAATGCATTCTTATAACTAAAATTGTTTTGAAATGTTATTACCTTGCACTTTTAACCGCACTTTAACTTGTTTATTATCGATGCTCTGTTACCTACACCAACAACTGCCTCCCTCTCTCGGAATGGTCTCGTACTTTTAGCCAGAAAAACTGCTTACTCAGCAATCTCACCTGCCGCCATCTACTGGTGTATAATCACACTCTGGATATTTGCTACTCTTGACACGTAGCGTGTTTACCTACATAAACACGCTACGGTACTGGTTTTCATTGATGTAAATTTTGAAAAACTTTTATGATCTGCTTACTTTTGTTTATGTTGAATGTTCTTCTGCTACCTTAAAACACTGATCTATACCTCTTATATTCTCCTTGGGAACGCCGTACTTGAAATATCCTATTTTCAAGTCAAATCATACTAAAACTTGGTTAATTCTCTCTCTAATTATTTACCCGTTGATATCTCACTATTATAGCACAAAATTTCTTATTTAACATTGATTTTAACTATTATATTTTACAAAATTTCTAGACACATAAGCTGCCTCTTTTTAAAAGGACGAAAATCACAACTCTCGAGTTTGTTTCTCGTTTCTCCGGAGAACAATCGTTCCTTGACAACGAGTGTTATGTTATGTTACTCTTATATAATGTGACCAATCATATTGCAGCTAATTATTTAATTTATTTAGTTTACCTTAAATGTTGTTGATTTTGGTTTAAACAGTTTAATTCTCCATTCTACATAGGATTCACACATCAAATTCACTGTCCACAAATCCGTTTCAATGTTCACATTACAGTGACCTGTACCTCAAACGTTTTGATTCAGGATTATAATCCCGAACCCCTACCCTATTCTGGCTTGACGCTTTTACAATTGTACGTCCAAATATACCGAGTTTATGTTAGTGTGATATACCATAATGTTTGTTAGGATTTGTCTATTCCGATTAAGTTGGATTTTGAATTTTGCGCTGATAAATGACTTTAATATTTTTAATTTACATATTGGCCAATCTCCGTACACGTATTACTTTATAATCTAGCATGATTATTGTGTTTTACCTCTATATTTGGGCTCTGGATATTCGTTTATCTCAATATATATATATATATATATATATATATATATATATATATATATATATATATATATATATATATATATATATATATATATATATATATATATATATATATATATATATATATATATATATATATATATATATATATTATGAAGAAATTAGATTTTGGGCGATTTAACCTATTTTGAAAACATATATTGTTATAATACACGAACACTATAACATAAAATTTATTATATATTAATGTATAAAATGAAGATAATTATGTAGGAAAATAGTTGAGTTGAGAAATATAATTGAGTGTTAATGATATTATACATCATATAGAATAGAGATTTATAAGTAGTAAATAGAAATGTAAAATATAGGTATGAAGTTTAGTAAATAGTAAATGGGTAAGGATGCTAAACATCAAAAGACTCGAATATCTAAAGTGAGAGGGTGTAAATGGCATAGACAGTACTACATAATATAGGACATGAATGAATTGTTTATTATTGAAAAATGGAAATCAAGTGAGGGGGAGAAAACAAAAAGAGGGAAACCAAGGAAAATAAAAATAATAAGAAATTTGTTTAAGAAAAATGCAAATTGAAAATTTGGAAAACGAGAGCAAGGATAGAAAGAACCAGAGAAGAATAATATAAAAGGAAATAGGCGCTATAGGTGTATTAGCAGTTTACATATAAGAAGTAGAGAGATAGAATATCAGAATAGGATTTGAAGATTTGTATTTAATAGTCATAGAAGGAGGATAAGAGGATATGTAAGCAGAATTAGAAGGATCGTAAACAAGGGATGAACCAGAATACATACGTATAAATGAAAGTAAGGTATCTTATAAAATATTTAAGTTAGGTCATGACCAAGGAATAACATCATATAATTTGAACAGTTTTACGGTTAATTGATAAATCACAAATATGAGCTCATAAATATATAAACTTTTAGTGAGACATTTCGAACTTAACATCTAAATTTTATAATGTCACAAACGTCACATTTTTAAATATAGGTTAAGTAGTCTTTAGTGAATGTTATAAGTGTATAGTAATTATCATTTTCTCTTGCTTAATATATCTATTACTTAAAATTCATCATATACGGATATACTGCACAGTATTTTTTAATTGTTGAAACAATAAATTTGTTAAATTGATATATAGTTTTTTTTGTTGTGTATTGAATGGTTTTTACAGCAGCTTCCTTCTAGAACCGACCCTTAAGAGAAGTAAACAGGTAATTTGATAAAATGAGCATAGCCGTAGCATAATTGGTATAAAAAGGTACTTAAAATTTTTAATACAAATAAATTAATAAAATTAGATTTACTAAATCAAAATTAACGTTATAATATATATATATATATATATATATATATATATATATATATATATATATATATATATATATATATATATATATATATATATATATATATATATATATATATATATATATATATATATATATATATATATATATATATATATATATATGTATATGTTTTTTGTTAAGATAATTTTAATGTTATGCATCAATATGTTCAAATAGAACAAATGTGAATAGTAGGCTGGGTAATTATTTTCTATAAATGTGAGTTCCTATCAAAACTGCTGTCACATAAAAATATCACTATGAAAATAGTAGGTGTAATAATAATAATAATAATTCAAGCGTAAGTAACTGTGAATGATTTGAAATTAAATATAGCTATTTATTATTTATAATGTAGCATTACTCTTCTAGCTAACGAAAGAAAGCCCTTTAAATTATCTGACGATCAGTAGGATACCAAGACTCTCCGTCTCACCGTATCGAATCTAGGAAATAATTTTATACTTCCCAAGTATCGGCAGTAAATCTGTTCGAAACGTTTATCAGTTAATTGCCTCATTACAGCGCCATAAAAACTGATGTTAAGCATTTATTTTTATTCCGACCTCATGTCAACTGAAGTCGAAGTTTAACACAACCGCCACGTAACCGTTGACCTTTGGAAACATCTAGCCATTATGCCTTTTAATGAGATTTTTTATACACCTCGAGACGTTAATGTAATTGCGTGTAATATGTTCTTGTCTGGTGTCATCCATTTCAATTTGTCGGATCGCTTGTTAACTGCCCGTCGAAAATTATACGTATTAATATTATTAATCTAATTTTTCTACCGCAGATTTAAGAAGTCTTCTACCATCTGCTAGAGGCATACGATTATCTAGAACAAGCTCCAGAAGCTGTGACATATTTAGGTCACAGCGCAATCATTGATTTTGGTGACTAATTTCTAACCAATAAATCCAGTAAACTGATATGTACCACTACGGTTACTGAAGGTTATAAAAAAATATTCTCCAAAACACATGTCGACATATTTTGAACCGATCATCGACAGCGGTTACTCCTTTCCAACAAGCTCTAGGAAGTGAATTGTGTGGTCATGACCGAGTGCTTCGAGTGGTCAAGAAAGAGAAGTGGATTAACGTTCGTGGTGCAGGCAAGACACAGTCTAGGGTGCAAGGTATACAGAAGGAAGTCGAAGATTCAAACGATTCAACGAGGGTTTCAGGTGAAAACTTGAGGGTTTGAATTGGAGAGAAGAACTGAAGGTTTTGAAAATATAGAATTCGAATTCAGTAGGAGCTCTGATAGATGGGACTAATTAGTTTACGGCCTTAAACACGTAATTTTGAGGTTAAGTGAATGCAGTGAATGCCTTCAGCAGTATCCCAGGCGATGCAACTCAATCGACACTGGGGATTAATGCAAGGCAAGTTCTAGAGAACACGGAAAGAAACAAAATTATAAAATGCATCTACGATGCTCAATAAAAAATCGCTTACCTTTATTTTCGAGTTTTTGAATCAGTCACATGTGCATGGCTCTCAAAACCACAAGGCAGTGAACTTCCGAAAACCGAAGTGGGAGCCAGGACACGCAGGTGAATAAGAAGATGGAACCTTCGTTTCCGGAACCAGTAATCCGCGAAAATGAAATTTGCCTCGTACGAACCATTGAACAATGGAAATGAAGGATCGGGGAATAGAAAGAACGTTACTGGTTCGAAGTCTTACCAGTCCATACCAATTACATTTTTAGCTGTCTAGATGTCTCACAACCTCAATAAGGGAAATATATTATTATAGTTTGTATTATTAGTGTTTATTATTAGTATTTATTATTAAAATAACATAAACCATAACCTCGAAATGAAATATCTACCGGACGACTGGATTAATATACAAACTCGTAGTTTATGTGCAGTTTTAAGAAACTATTGGATTATACACGGTTTCTAATATGTATGTGTAGTTCAACGACCGGCAACCCTGACCTACACAATGTTTCTCATTGGCGTAGGTATTTTTTTCTCAGGGGATTGAAAGTAGAAGGTAAAAACCTTCTACTACAGATTTTCAACACCACAGCTGTTATCGAATGCAAGTTTCCACACCACTCATGAAGTATTGCTTTCAGCGCGTTACCATTTTTAGTGGGTGGTACGTATTTTTTAGTGGGTGTTACAAAATAGAGCAAATAATTCTCAACAAAAAATAAAAACAATAAAATAAATAGACCCATATTCCAAAATGAAATAATAATTAAAAAATTCTCAAAAAAAATAAATATACCTTAATACCTTACACCTTAATACTTACCTTAAAAAGTGTAATTAATACCACTATTTCATCACTAATATAATCACTAATATCACTATTTCCAGTCACTTAGTCACTTTCCACTTCATCTTCACTGTCGCTATCACCATTTTCAATATTAATCAAAATGGGTTCTATGGCTTGATCAACCGCCAAATCCACATCCCAGATTATCTGTTCCTCTTTCATCACGTGATTAATACACCTGCCAATTTTCTGCTGTGACATTTTCCATTGCTCCTCGAAGATGTCTCTCTACGTCAGCTAATTTAAGAGTCGGATTCACTTTCGCCACTTTTCTCGCCACCTTTTCTGTTAACCATTCTTGAATTCTTCTCTTTCTCCATGATTGTTGGGGTGTTTGTTTACATTTTCGGCTATGATAAGGCGCATTATCCATAACCACGATACTTCCTGATTCCAAATGCTTAAGTACACCGGCAAACCATTTCTCGTATACTTCGGAATTCAGTTCCTCGTGGTAGTATCCGGTCTTCTCAGATTGAAATATCAATTCTCCATTACGCAAAAATCCTCTAGTATTTCCAATATGCGTTATGATTAAACGGCGACCTTCTCCAGACGGCATTTTTAAACCAGTTGTCGCCCAGCTTTCGATCGCAGCTTGCCGTGCATTTTTCACGTTTCCATCCTGCCAGACTCTCTTCACAGTATGTCCCTCGTTGACCCATGTTTCGTCATTGTAATAAATTTTCCGCCTCTCGTTTCGATTTTTTTTATTTTTCGAAGTCAATCCATCCGTCAAGCAACTATATCATATCTTTCTATGAGAATACTCTTTCTGTCTACTTTTCCATATGTAAATTTCATGTCTTTCAAAATTTTTGCAAGACTATCCCTTCACATTTTAGGTATTATATCATTTTCACTTATACCTTGCAGCACGTTATCTAAGGCAATTCGTTATTTCTAAAGAATTTCTATCGCATTTTTTCCATCTTCGTCCACTACAATTTTATGTCGACCGCTTTTTGGTTTCGGTGGCTGCACAAGTGTGTATATGCTGGACTTTGATGCTTCTGTACAACCCGAATACATATCGACCGTAACAGATTAGGCGCGTATTTCCCGTAGACCCGCCCTTGTAAGAGAGGCGAACGTTTGCTACTACGTTCACTAAACACAGACGACGCGTTATTTCAATAAGTTGAAAAGAGATATACTGCGCCACATCTGGCTTCACGTAGAACAATGAGCGGCGTAGCGGCTTTTAACTATAAAAATAAATGTTTACGGAATTGCCATAATTAGAGTAAACGAAAATAAATGTAAAACTGGCTAACATCTTGGCCTATAATATATTATTGTATGCACAATTTTTCTTTAATGGCATTAATAAATAATATATACAACTTTAATATAGTATTGTGGAATTTGATGTTTTAATTGTGAAATACATGTAATTTAATTGTTGAAATACAAAAATAAGACATCACCTGGAGTGGACAATATTAATGCTGAAACTCTGAAACTCATAAGCCAATACATCTTGACACCCCTGGTATTCATCTTCAACCGATGTATGGAAATTGGTCACTGGCCAACAACTTTTAAGGATTCATTATTGTCCCTATCTATAAAAAAGGAGATAAAGAGGACGGCAGTAACTATCGACCCATATCTCTTATAACAAATGTAACCAAAGTTTTTGAAAAAATTATAAAAAAGAGACTAAATGCATATATCACAAGATATAACATAATTTCTGAAAACCAATTTGGATTTAAAGAGAATGTGTCGACTGAAGATGCAATAGTAGCTTTAACAACAAAAATCCACTCTGCACTAAATCAATCAAAACCCTGTCTCTGTACGTTTATTGACTTATCAAAAGCGTTTGATACAGTCATTCCTTACTTTTACAATCACTTGATGACATTGGTATCAGACGGAATAGTTAAAAACTGTTTCAAAGTTACCTAACCAACAGAGCGTGAAAGTAAATAATGTAATAGGTGATACACTACCTGTAGAATATGGAGTGCCACAAGGTACAGTGTTGGGTCCGGTTTTGTTCTCTATCTATATAAATGATCTATTTTCTCTATCCTTGTGTAGAGCAGACATTATAGGATTCGCGGATGACACTGCAATATTTTTCAAAGCCAACTCATGGGAAGAATTAAAAATAAATGTTGAAAAGGACTTAACGGATATTAAAAACTGGTTCTATCACAAGCTACTAACAATAAATTTCGAAAAAACTAACTACTTACCATTTAGCTGCTACGCTTCTGGTCTTCCTCCATTTTCACAAGTAAAAATTGAAATTCATAAGAAAGAACATATTATCATGCCCTCAACAGAAATTAAATATTTAGGAGTTGTCATTGACAGGCACTTACGATGGGATAAACATGTAAAATATACTATAAGGAAACTACAGACGATACTCTATAGATTTAAATACTTACGAAATATCTTTAACATACAACAATTAAGAATACTTTATTTTGCCTTGGTGGAAAGCCATTTGCGCTATAGTATATTAGCGTGGGGCAGTGCACTTAAAACTCATTTACGTCCTCTGGAAATTATTCAGAACAGATTCCTGAGAATAATACTACATAAAGACTTAACACACCCTAGTAATCTATTATATAAAGAGGTACAAGTTTTTGATATTAGACAATTGTACTATTACAATCTCAACATAAAGTATCACCGGGTAAAAAATAACATATCATTGCCGGGTCATACCTACAATACTAGACAAAGACACCTACATACTATACCTTTGATGTTAACATCTATTGGACAACGATCCTATGAATATCTAGCTCCTAAAATCTATAACACAGTTCCTATCGAAATTAAAAATACAGTTAATATTACATCATACAAAAAAAAACTTAAACATTATATATTTCAACAGTCAAGAATCATATTTCACAATTACTTTTCTTAAATAACTTACCTACCTTATAATCTTTGTAACTGAAACGTTGAGATTTTTGTACTACTACTCGTACATACTCGTACTACTCGTAACCACTCGTAAATTGTAAATACTCGTGACTCTATATTGTAATTCATACTAGTGGTATCATATTATATTATTTATCCTAGTTCTATTTTATCTTAGTTATTTTATCTTACCTCAAAACAAGTGTTAAGTCACTTATTGAGTATATTTGTTTATTTGTAATTTTATGTGTTTATAAGTATTTAGTGTACTTTATTATTGTTGCGTATTATTATGAATTTAAATTGTTTGTTTTCAGATTTAGCTAGTTAATAATACTGTCTAACATTTATATACATATATACATTGTTCATATTTTATAATCTACTATTTATGCAAATAAACATTATTATTATTATTATTATTATGTGGCAACTGCACAGTATCTTATACGCCAGTTCATCATATAATTATACGCATCATATACAGTCAGTTAACTACACATACATATTAGATACAGTGTAGAATAACTAAAATCAAATATTCCATTTCTCTCCAGTTCTATTATTCCCTCCCCTTAAAAATATAAATCACTACATTATACTATCTTATGATACTCAATATTATCATGCACTATGTATTACCATCAAACACGCCTTAATATTTTAGTATAATTAAAAGTTCCTTATCAAAACATTCAATCTAAATAACTCTATTTATTGGTATGCCACATATCTGTCCGAAAAATGATTGTATAATTTAGTACAATAGCATGACTATATATAAATGTATGCATAAAAAGAAACAAAACAATTTCAAAACCGCTGATGAATATCATTATTTTCATTTTTTCCCATCTGATTGTGCGGCTGCTTGGCGCAAACATTTGCTTGCCTGGCAGGGATTACATATAATTATTTAGTCTAATTCAAGGAATGTTTTTATAAAAGTACCCAAGAGAGGGAAAAGTGAAATCAACGAGGCAAACAGAAAGATGAAAGTCAGAATGTAATCCTATGGCTTTGTACAGTGGATTTCAAAATTAAATTTTTACATATAGGTACCTACATATTTTTAAGCAATTTACTCTTTTAGAACTTTATCAGTGTCTAGCTATCTACTCCTAGAATCTCATTTACTAGAACTATTTATTACGTAGATATTATATTGAATGTCTGTTGATAATTATTACATCCCCAACATAAAATTCTTAAAAATGCAGTGTGATAGGTACTATTTATATAAAATCTAATACTAATGTATTACTAATTATTGATATTTTGAAATCGTATTAATTATTTACTCTAAATTGATGATAATTAAGTCGTGTAAGGTGTGCAATTAAACATGTTTAACATTTGCAAATCCGTCGGCTCTTCGGAATACACCCAGCTACTAAAAGCAGCATGTTAGCTAACGACATTAATAAAGTAAATCCCCACACGAGATCGCAACATTTAACCTCCAAGATAACGTGCTCTGTTCTAGAATAACGTGCCAGATACGTATAGCCTTCAGTAATTGGGGATTTGGAAAATTGGCGTATGGACTTCAGTGGGTTTACTTTTTGTCCGGGATTATTAGTGTTTCAATGTAAGGGCAAAAAGTTAATTTTATAAGATAAAGCTCTGAAGAGTGATTGTTTCTTCGAACGGAATACATGAGCAGTTACCTGAGTACACGTGATAATGGTCAACTATGAACTGCGGATAGGTACTGTTTCTTTTCCGACTTTCATAAATCTAGTGGTCGTGAAGATACAACGTTATGTTGTTGTTCAGCTTGCTGTGTTTAAATATAATAATAATAATAATTATGTAGGTATATAAATAAAAACATTATAATAATGACACTAGGTACTATATTAGTAAACAAATAAGGCAGTACTCAGTAATTATTAATTTAAAAAAATTGTATTTGTAATTGTAAAACTGAAACCACTTTGTAACATATAATATGTATACAGTATGTCCCAAAAGTTTGAAATACACTGCGCAACTTATTTAACGCACAACCAAAAAGTTAACTCAAATTTGACGTTATGTATTTTCGACAATTTTTGTTCGTTTTGGTCGATTTTTTTCAAATTGTAGGTTTTTCTCTTAGGAATATCACTGTCTTAGTTGTTTCAAAATTTCAAAACGTCCTGTGGGCTATACAAGGTATTGCAAGTTATTGCAAGTTATTGCAATTATAGCCAATTTGAAGCCTCATGTTTTTTCTACATTTTCTTTTTTATTCATTTGTTTATCTCTGTTACTTCATAAAATATCCAATTTTTGAGTTGACGTGATTTTTATTAAATTTATTAACTTTCCTTTTTGTCAAGTGCTCATTATTTATTACTCATTATACCTACTGGTTCAATGCCTCATTTTGCGTTCAACCTCAACAGTTGAGGCAACTCATGCCTCAACAGTGTAGTTGGTAATGTGTTAACATAATTAATGTATGCTAACTAATATATCCTATGCGAAATTGACTATATTGGTAATGGACCATGGTTTAGTCCCAAGCGGCAATTACATTATCAAAGCAATCAGTAAAAGAGGACGTACGTATAAATTGTACGCAGATGTAATTTATGAGTTTAATATTGATTTATTGGGATTCAGTTTTATCCAGAATTATATATTATATGTTGGCTTAGTAATTTGAAAGATGGCACCTGGCCAAAACCGAGCCTTTCATTTTATGTGTAATAAGCATTAACGGGTCACTAGGATCATGAAATTCAGAAGGTGAAAGGTAATAACTTTTTTTTTAAATATGTATATAAAAAATTTATAAGTTGTCTCAAAAGTACGCATAAACATAAACTAATAATAAACAAGCTTGTATTATATCTAAGGTATTCACATCAGATCAATCCAGGACTTTAGACTGTAGTCAAGTGGAAATAATTTTCCTCTCATTACGCTAGTTCTTATAATATTACTTTAATTACAGTGAAATTTCGTGTTAGAGTTATTTCAGGTAACAGGTAACTAATAGCATTGAATTAAGAACTCGTAAGGTTCTTCAATCAACGGTAATAGCTATCATAATCAATAGATATATGAATTAAACTAGTTGAATTTAAATATAATAATAAAAATGTTAAAATTCAAGATTATAAATGATAGCCAAGTAAATAAATTTAATTTAATCTTTTTATATAAGAAAAATATTAAAGTTAAAATATAAGATATTATGATATTATAGTAGAATGATATTATCAAATCAAGAAATTCACATAATATAGCAAACTGTCATTGGTTAGGAATTGTTAATATTCAAATAAAATATAACAGGATATATTTTACATAATTAATACGTAAAGTGATCCAAAAGTGATACGTGTTATATTCTTCGGTCAGGTGGAGGAATACAAGTAATAAGATAAAATAAAGCAGTTTAAGAAAAGCAGAAATTTAAAATCATTCAGAAAGATTAACGTTTTATACATAACTAGAATAATTTAAAAGTAAATATAAATCAATTATAAAAGATCAGATATAGCTTATTTTGAACATTACCTTGCGGTAAAGTCTTACCGCACATTTAAATTCATATATAATTTAAAAATGTACAATCTCTCATACTATTCGTCTATTTACCTCAAGTGTTATCTATATATATTCAACAATATATTCACACAAATATACATCCGAACGGACTGGCGCCCATAAAAGAAATAGCAACAATAAAGTCACCAAGAGATTAATTGCCAACAATATTAAATGAATGATGTTCATAGTGTCCCGTGTGAGCGAAAAAAACTCTATTTGTATTATAATAAATTGATAATAAGTAATAAATCAATAAATATAGAAAATATTGATATCCTAATAAATCATCTGGACTCATTTCAACTACTATATCCGATACGCTTTCATCGAAATGTTTCTTGGAAATGTAAATGACTCATAAAATTATTCATGTCACGTTCTACTCCGATATGTATTGTACATATGAATCCTCTGATGTGTGCCCATTCAGATAGATGGTGTTAATAAAATAATTGGCATATCATTTAAATTACCCATTTATTTTATAAACCGTGTAATAGATTTCAAATGTATACAACTTGAAAATCACTTAATTTAAAATCCAACATACCTAAATATAAATCTCTTTCCCATAAATCTCCTATAATTGTCTCATTATTTTGTTAAAATCTTTTTCGGCAGCTATTCTTAGCATATAATTAAAATATTTCCGAAAAAAGAATACCAGATATATGTTTCCAAAATTAAGACCCTTATCCTCTACCCCCTGCTGTCGCGTGCCAGGTCAATTTTAAACCGAGCCAATTCGGTTGTCATTTGTATAAAATATTGATGGGTAATCTAAAGAAATTAACGACAGCTACTAAAATTGTATATATAATTTATTGTTAATAATATTTTTACATAATCGTTTGGGACAATTAATTTAGTATTAAAAGCGTTAGTCAAATTTATACAAATATTCATCGTGTCTAATTCTGTTCATGATATTTTATAACTATTGGTTGAGGGTGCGTTTGACAAGACCACCTTTCCTAAAATCACAGCGGCCCTAACACATAGGAACGTTCCTAATACTGTGAGCAGCTGGATATCCAACATGCTCTCTAAAAGAGCAGTACAAATCAGTGCAGGAGACACTGTCATAAGAGGACTGGTTGCGAAAGGGAGGTGTTCCGCAGGGAGGTGTTTTATCACCACTGCTATGGAATCTGGTTCTTGACAGCCTCCTAAACCACCTCAACGTGGAAGGATTCTACACAATTGCATACGCAGATGACAACGATACTGCTTAATGGAAAATTCGAAGGAGCTCTCTGTCAAAGAATGCAGATGGCCCTAAGAATAATCGAAAATTGGTGTGAGGAGTATGCCCTATCCGTCAACCCCAGGAAGACGGAAATGGTACTCTTTACAAGGAAAAGAAAACTGGAGCCAATGAGAGCACCTGTTCTCCTAAACACAGCACTAAATTTTGCACCACAGGTGAAATACTTGGGGGTAACTTTCGATGCTAAATTAAATTGGAATCTTCACCTCGACAGAAGAATAAATAAGGCCTACATATCATACGAGCGCAGGACAGTAGGGAAAACCTGGGGAATGAAACCCAGGGTGGTCCTGTGGATTTACACTGCTATCATAAGACCAATGTTGGCCTATGGAGCTGTTGTCTGGTGGCCCAAGAGTCAACAAATAACAGCAAAACTCAAGCTAGGCCAGGTACAAAGAGTTGCCTGTCTGAGCATAACCGGAGCCATGCGAACAACACCAACGAGAGCAATGGAGATAATGCTGTGTCTTCCACCACTAGACCTACATCTAGAAGAAGTGGCTCTGACTACCATGACTCGCCTTAAATCTGTTGGCATACTACCAAATGCAAGCTGTGGCCAAACCAGAAGCCGCCTGTGGACTGAGGCTGTCAGAAAGATACCCCTTTTACATGGTATTCCGCCTCGGCTTGTCTTTGATAAACCTTACACCATACACACTACTGGTGAAGACGAGGCCGGCGTTGAAGGTGTAAACTATGTCTTCACGGACGGATCTAAGAAAAAGGATGGAGCAGGCTGTGGTATATATTCCAGGAATCTGCGACTCCGATGCGGCTGGACTATGGATAAAAATGCCAGTGTAGTACAAACAGAACTCGCTGGTATAACCATAGCCGCACAAGAGATTGCTCGCAGAGAAATAACGGGCAAGACAATAAGAATCTGCACAGATAGTAGACAATCACTACTGGCCCTGAAAAATTATAAAATAACTAAAGGATCAACATGGGAATGTCACCAAGCACTTGTGAGAGCATGTCAGATGAATAACATCTGCCTGTGCTGGGTCAAAGGACACTCACAATGCAACGGCAATATAGAAGCTGACAAACTGGCCAAGAAGGCAGCCAACCTGAGTATCCGTGGGCCTGGTCCTTCAAGTACGCTACCAGTTTGTGCGAAACTTCAATTAATAAAGGAAAACACCCACATAAAATTTAAGACGTTATGGGATGAAACAAGTAGCTGTCAGCTGGCCAGAAATCTCTTGAGATATCCCAGCGAAGAGACGGCGAGGAACTATCTGGCAATGTCCAGGGGTAAACTGCGATTTGTTACAGGAATCCTAACCGGACACTGCCGGGTAAGGAAACAAGGGTAAGGAAACAAGGATGTGAACAAGAAGATGAAACGATCGAGCATGTACTTTGCGAATGTCCTGCCGTGTCATCGACCAGAGAATCCATATTGGGGGAACGTTGGCCTTCTATGGCCAATTTGAGGGAAATGCCCCTGGGCAACATCATCACCTTTTGTACAACATTGGGCTGGTCGATGACCTAGGGAGACATTTCCCTCACGGAGGAAGCACAAGGGGCCCAATGGGGCCTAAGTGTAGCGGATCTCGATCCGCACTCCGGACATATTCCAGATTCCAGATAACTGTTGGTTCCTGCCATTATTTGTATAATTAATTTTCTTGAGATCCAAAATGCTCGTCAATAGATTCGGCTAATGCAAAATTATTGTCCATTTTTATCCTATTGCAACTTTAAAAATAGTAGACGGATTTACAATCGGTTTTCAGCATATGAAAACGTAATAATATTTTCTCTATCGCCCGGTGTTGTTTAATCTTCAAAATCTTCTCTCCAAGAGTATTGTACAGGGTGATGGAAAATTCGTTGAAATTGAGGAACGTGTTTTGTCAATCTAAATCCCCTCAAAGTAGTTTTAGCTGCTGAAGACATAATTTTCGTAGACCTGTTCTTGAAGATATTCATTATTTTGGAATATTAAATTTTTATTTAGTCATTAATTTGTTGAGAGCGGATGACAAAACTTGTCTGAAAAAGTGGCTTGATTTGATTCTTGTGATATTTTATTTTCAAGGCCGCTTTTATAGAACTGTTATTGAAATATGAAATCGTGTTTGTTGATTCGTAGCTCCTTTAGTTTTAATAAGAGGGACTGGGGGTGTGGACTGTATTTCCTTGGTCTTGGTCCTAATTAATACGCTTCACTGTTGTGGTTTTTAAAACTTCTTTAATAACAATTAAAGCACACATTCAGACATAAACATTAACAAAAACCATAATACATTCTGTAGGTACAAGACCTGATACAAGACTCTGTTTACTCTACATAGTATGAGACGTTTTTCCAGACTGATTGGAGTTGGAAAACAACCGCGAATCAACCGTTCAGGCATGCGCACTACATCCCATTGCTCCAGGCTTGTTACCAACACCAGGCGCGAAAACATTTAAAATTTACACTTAAAAGTACTCTCAACAGTGTTATTAGTAGTGTTGAAATATATTGAATATCCTATTAATTGAGATGTTAAAAATTGATTTCCTTATTGTCTTTTCCATATTTATTTCATTCTAATCTGTTTTCGTCTTATTGCCTTGTATATATCTTTATGATTAAGAAAAATAATAGCGAGTTTTAATTAGAAAATAATATCCAATTCCACAAACACTGTTGTTAAGTTTAGCCTAACCCTAAACTATTTTCAAAAGTATGAGCTCTTGAAAATATAGGAGTACTTAAAAATAATGTATACAGTGAGAAAAAGCGTTTTTAAATTGGGCCAAAATTATATATTATGCCATTTTGAATTTTACAAAAATAAAAAAAATCGAATTTTTATATAGATCTCGAATATTATTCGAGTTCCCCACGTGACATTTTTGTAATAATTTCGTAATTTTATTCTCTAAATATAATAACTGCTATTATTACCATGCTAGAAAAATTAAATCGTCTTCCTTCATGGTGTGTGATGGGCCATCTTGTTTGTAAAAACATGTTCGTAAAAGTATATTATATTAAAAACCTAAACAGCTGAACTGTTAATTATATTTTGCAAAATTGTACGCTCTATTTTACAACAAAAATTAATAGAAAGCAATAATTACATTTATACTTGCATATTATTATATACATGTTTCTATTACGTCAACACCTAAATAGATAAATCATACAGTTGCATCTTCTACGACATACAAATTGTACTAATTAACTTACCTTTCCTATATAAAGCTTTAGATTTGTTATTATTAATAATGATAAGCGCTTTTCGCTTAGTTCTTATACTTATTTCTCCTATGTCATTAAGCTTATACACAGATCAAAATGCTAGATATAGGGGGAGTGGTTATGAAATTAATTAATAATCGTTTAAATATATGTTTAATTTAAATTACCGCAGAACATATGCGTAAGGCCGCACCTGTCATACCGCTGTATTTTTGTTTGTGGCTCTTACATAATTTTAAAAGTCTGTCTCTAGACCAACAGACATTCAGAATGTAATCTGAATTGGAAACTTTGATAAATCAAATCCATGAAAGTTATCGTTAGTTGCAAAGTGAGTGTTGGAACGCAAACTAACTTTCAAGAACATTTACAACAAATCACTGATTTATTTGGAGAGCTCTCAGAAAATCGCTGTACAGGCTTATAAGTAAACTATGCCCGAACAACAATAAACGTATTCTATAGATTGCATTTTCCGAGTACTATTGAGATTGCCGTTTCATACAAACTAAAAACTTGTATCGCTATACAGTTTCCATGTCAATTCGACAGCGTCATTGTTTCCCTTTCTATCTATCGTTCCTACTGTTTCAATTCAGAAATTAAGTGGGTACAAGTTTAAGAGTTCAGTCTGCAAAGCACACAAGAGGTGCACGAGTAAATTCTTTTGAAATGACAGTAGCGGGAGGTGGAGTTTATTATCCGTTCGGTGTTCTGCTGTTGGTCAACGCCACTACGGTGATTTTACTCAGGGTCTCGGAGTACGTCACCGAGGGATTCAACCGAAGAGAGGTCACAGGGGCAATCTTCCTGGACATCGCCAAAGCCTTCGACAGAGTATGGCACGACGGATTGATTATCAAGATGATGGACGCCGGTTTTCCGGTATCCCTCCTCAAGCTGATCCAATCCTACCTACGAGGCCGGACCATCCGAGCCAAAGTAGATGGAGAGCTGTCAACTGACAGACGCCTAGAAGCAGGAGTGCCCCAGGGGACCGTTCTCTCCCCACATCTGTTCAACCTATACACCGCGGACATGCCGAGGACGAACAACACCACCATGGCTCTCTACGCAGACGACACCGCCATCCTCGCCAGGCCACCCGCTACCTGCAGGAAGCCGCGTCGCTTCTCGAGGACTGGTGCAACCGATGGAAGGTGGAAATCAACGCGGAGAAGAGCCAAGCAGTGCTGTTCCGGAGGGTTCGCAAGCAGAGGCCAACAGGACACGTCACCATGAACGACGTCAACATCCAGTGGGAGAACAACGTCAAGTACCTTGGCGTGACCCTGGATCGAGCCCTGACATGGAAGGACCATATAGATGCCACTACGAAAAAGGCAAAGTTCACCCGACCCTGCTGTACCCAATGTTAGCCGGTGACAAAAGACTGAGCCTGAAGAACAAGACAACCCTCATCAAGACCGTCTTACGCCCCCAGCTGACCTACGCATCCAACGCATGGGGATACGCAGCGAAGACGCACCTCAAGAGGATCCAAGCAGTGGAAAACATAGCGCTTCGGACTGCAGTAGGTGCCCCTTGGTATGTGACCAACGAGGTCATCCGAAGGGACCTGAAATACAAGACGGCCACCGAGATGATCGAGGACCACGCCAAGAAGCTCTACGTCATCGCAGAGGACCACGGGAATCCGCTAATCCGGCTGGCCACGGACTACGATCCAGAGGAAGCAGGACCTCACAAACGGCCAAAGACCCAAATCCTGGACAACGGGTGAGTATATAATCACAATCTTATGTTTCAGCACGACTGATGCGAGAAGAAGCAGACGACACCGAAGAAAAGAACAGGACCAAAGAAAACGGATCGAGAAGACACTAAAACAGCCCAATCCAGTGGATGGCGAGGCCGACTGCCTTGCCAAACCACACATCCTTACCTTACCTGACTGAGCCAGCGAGCTGATCGCTGATCAGCTCTCTAGCTCCGTCATCCTGAGCTACAATGCTCATCCTCCATATCAACCCGAATGTCGCGCAGCCGGGCTCTAGTAAGCCCGACGAGAGGCAGGAAGGACTCCTCAAACACCCGACATGACACCCAATTGAACCCAATTGAATTTATTTGGTGGTCGTTGCTGGGTAATAGCAATTTAATTTGTTTTATTTTAAATTGTTATTGGCTAAATTGAGCACTAAGTTGTACACGAATCAAGCAAAATTTTTTCAATATATATTAAATACATTCAAAACTAAATAACATTGAATTATTAAAAATATATAAAAAAATATTTCTGTTAGCTCATGCATGAAAATGTTTTATGTCAAATAGCTCTAGTATTTGATGTAATGTAATGTGATGAATAATAAATAGTTACTGACCGATAACTTTCCCGTAATATCGCTACACTAAATTAATGAGAGAGCGTAGCTTAACAAAATCTAGTCATTCTGTATAGTCTTTACATAAACAGTCCTGGACAAAATGAATGCCCTATTATGCATGTCTCATAGATGTTCTCTGAGATATCGTTCCGGGCTCTTTGCTGGCTACTCTATAAACGGTACATCAACATCATTAACGTAATCCAGTACCTACTTTTATAAATAAATAGTCTTCTGTAGACTTCTATAAAAGAAAGAAAAGACTTCACCCAAAATCCGCCATTTTGCATCCGCCATTTTGATTTTTAGTAATAAATAAGATACTAAATTGTACTGTCATGGAAACACTATACACCTACCAAATTTCAGGTCTCTAGCTCATCGGGAAGTAGTTGAAAAAGCTGTTGCAAGATTTGACAATTACATATTAACAAATATACAAAGTCAAGGTAAATAAAACCGTTTAATAAAAACAAAATACAATTCTAATGAAACACTTAAAGGTGATGAACTGATAAAAATTATCTGACCTGTGAAGCCATGGCCCATAAATGTATAAAAGCCTTCTTAGAGCTACTAAATAAAGAGATATTATGGGAGGAATAAAATTCGAAGTAAACCTGGTGTAGATATTACTTTAGTTACAGATCCTTAAATATAGCTAACTCCCTGCGGAGGTAATCTGTTAGGTCATTTGTTTCATGCTTGACAAGTGTGAAAATCCATTTAATGTTAGGTAAAAGGCTATTTTATTGCTAGAGCGGATAAAATAAAACAGGCCAGGATAATGTGAATGTCCAGTGCCAGGTAAAATGTTCATTACTATACGTATACCTAAGAAAAGGACATAACTTATATAATACTATATGCTGTATGTTTTTACGAAGAAAATATAATTTTAAATATGGATGTAATTATGCAATCTATGAAATATATCTCTAATCGGGAGAAAACATCAAGTTTATAAATATTAATAGTTATTCAATTTTATGGACAACGAGCGATACTATAGTGTTTTCGTTTGATATACAAACTAGATAAAAAAATGTGCGGCATTTTTCAAAGAAAACCCGTACCAATTACCACAGAAGCGTTAAATCACATACATCACTATGCAATACAAAAGGATATTATTTAGTGTAAAATTGTATACCGTCACAATTTCCTGTGAATAGAACTAGGGGCTCCAGTACGCGGCAGATCGGTCGCTATCCCTCTTCAACTCATACACATCCCATTTCCCTTCTCGCTCATTAGTAGACACCTGCATGAACAAGCCGGCGATTTATTGGCTTTACACCTCAGTGGCGTACTTCAAACGATGTCTTATTATATCATATTCATTTATGTGCAAAACTTTAAGCAAAAAGGGATTGTGCATCGAGTACACCGACCGAAATATTTATTAAAATTAATTTGATTTATAATAAGATATATAAATCAAAACATGCCTGTTCTTAAACAATATTACAATAAGTATGTTTCACGCAACAATAATTTCAACTAATTTCAATTTTGTAACCCATAAACAAATACTCTGAAATGCGTTCTAGACTCAAATACCCCTAATAAACAGCGGAATGTTAAAATTGCCTTTTAAATTACTCCTAATTAGAGAGTGCTAAGAGAAACGTTGACGTAGACTCATTAATCATGATAAGTTTTTGATTATTTTCGTGCAACGAAGACGTGCTCCGTCATTTTATCCCTCCTAGGATAATAATCAATAGAACTGCATGAAAGCTTGCTGGATGCTGGACCAGACCGTTTTTCTACCCTAGTATATGGATGGCTTCTAGTAATCTTACGTGTCTTAAGATCATGATCTATGGTTACAATTTATGAAAGGCTTCATGAAATACCGTCTGAAAACCCATAGCACCATCTGTATTTTTAGAGGATATTATCGTCAGAACTCATTGTAACGAAGATATACGGGAGGAAGGTTCTTAATCAATGTATATATATATATATATATATATATATATATATATATATATATATATATATATATATATATATATATATATATATATATATATATATATATATATATACGAGTATATATATTTTTGTGAAAAGTAATCTTGGGTTTGTAGCATTTCATTAGGTACATAGAGAAATAAGGAAATAGAGGAATAATAAGGAAGATACACTTACCAGACCTATATCTGGACATACACACGGAAACGAACCACTTAGAAGTTGTACAAGTTCTGTCACCTTCATTGAGGATCTTCAGAGTGGTGTACGACCTGTTTCGTTGATCATTTGTACTTGAATTTAAAATATTAATACTCCAACACTTGCAGTGACGTTTTATGACAACAGTTTTTGACGGAACTCAAATTCTTAGATTACACAAACCTAGTCTACTATTTATATTTGTTCTATTTGAACATATTATATATAAAAGCATTAGGCATACAGTATCCAGAAGATGTTAAACTTTTAAATGCATAAAATCTTGTAGAACCTATTGAAAACAACATAATATTGAATTACATATACAATAGTATTCTGAAGCATTCAAAGAGGGAGTTATACAGAAATTGCTTGCTTAGTCAAAACTAAAATCATTTGTTGGTCTTATGTATTAATTGTTTTTTCGAAAATTCGAAAAAAATCCAATTTTCACCCTGGATATATTTATAAGCTTTGAAGTTCTTTGCTATTCATATTTGTTTTGTAAAAACAAATTTTTTTGTCTAAGTAATAATAAAAAATTTTGGTGTTTTTATGGATCTGAGTATAGCATTCGATCAGGTAGATCATGTTTTGCATTTAGAAAAATTAAATAAATATGATTTTCGGGGGAGACTTGGTGATTGGTTGAGTTCATATATGTCTAATCGGCAACAGCTGGTAGAAGTAATTCAGGATTCACAACTCAAATACGTTGACCCGTCGACTGGATCATCCTCGTTTAATTCATCTATTAATTTAACTTATCATCTATTAATACTTGTTGATCTTCAGGATTTTGTGACCCGAAATTCCATATTCACCTGCAATTCCTCGCGTCGCGTCGTCGAATGTCGACAAACATTTAAACATTTAAACAAAACATTTAAAGTATTTTCATCATTAGCAACTCTAGTACGTCCACCTCGCGTAAGGTCTCTGACAGTGCCATGCTCTCTATACTTATCTTCAATCCTGGTTGTTGACTGACTGACGCTCTTACCTTCATATTTCGAATTGAACATTATTAATATTAATTCTTATTCTTACTATTCCTTTTTTTTCGGATAACATCTTTGCTTCTAATGATTGACAACACTTTGGCAGCGACAACATTATTCGCTGTCACCTTAGTGTTTTGTTTCAAGCGAGCCAGAGCACAGTTCTTCCAATTGTTATCTTTAATGCAGAGTTATTATGATTAAATTTTGATTAATTCTTTTGAATGTTTCTCAAAAAAAAGATCTCGGAGTTCGTCTACAAGAATCTGCCGGAATAACGTAATGTTAAACTTACTTAAAAAACCACTTAAAAAAATTATCGATGACGTCACATCTGGAACACGTAGAGCGCATCTTATTGTATATTACTATTATATAAAAAATAAGCAGAATCAAAGATAAAAATCGGCCTATCCGAGATTTTAGATAGAAGCGTCAGTCGTAAGAAATATTTATCCGTTACTTTTATATCGCAGTGTATATGCAACGAATAGAAACCCACTTTATAAGACTATAAAGGTATAGTATATGTAGTTCTTGATATTCTAAAGCCATCAGATAGTGAAGAGCTGAGCTCGGGTCATAACAGCTAATGCACGGGGTCTTAATTACTTAGCAGACAATTTGGAAATGTAGGGACGAACATGTGTTTCAATGAAGAGGCGGGAAACGTCAAAAGCTTTTGACATGAACGTTGAATATGGAACACAGTTGTCGAGAGAGCGTGACACGATATTATGTGATACGCTATCAAATGCTATAAATAAGAGCAGCAAGCACATGGTTTTAACGCTTCGGGCTCTGACAATGCATAGGCATGGAGAGAGTCCCTGGTTTCGGTCCATTACAAAAAGCCCTCGCGCCTAATTATGGTGGGGTGAAATGACAGGCCTCGATCGATCCTACATTATCATGTTTAAACAAAACACACCAGGTTGTTTTACAGACCAGTCACTGAAGACATTCAAAGTCAATTGTTTTAACAAAATTCCAAAAGTTCTCAAATTTTGTCATAAAGTTTGCAACCGCTTTTTCCAACCGGAACCATATCTACTCATTTTGAAAATTACTGAAGGATTTTACTATGAATTTTCAAAAAAATTTACCAGTGTTCCAGGATGCACGTAATGTTGCAAACTTAATGAATATACCTCTTCTAAATATCATAAATAAAATATATTATTATTAAAATAAACAAAATTTGTTTCATAGCAAATTCTATCAAATTTCTTGTCGTTTGTGTCTGTCTTCTCCAATTCCATCAAATAATCCTGCAATATAATTAACATAGAACAAGTTAACTGAAATCAGATGAAATAGAACAAATTCTTTTGGCTCGTCGAGTTCGAGTGAGCTGCGCTGAAACTTTTTACATTTAAACTTTTAATTCGACCACAACTCGACTCTGTCATTGCGAGACGTTTTAGTCCAAATTACCCAGCGAGATTAAAGGGAATGATCCGGCAAGAACCTTAATAATAAAATACTCAATGGTCCCAAGATAACAGTCGTCTATGGCCGGAAAATGTAACAGTCTCTGCTCCATGCATATTTCTTTTGTTGCCCCCTAGACGGGTAATTCCTTACATTTATCTTCTCTTAATACTAGAAGTTTTTTATGGTTTCTTATGAAATAGGCGATTTTTTAACTCCCCAAAAAAGAACGAAACGTTATATATCTGATGTCTGGCTTTTAGCAATACCGACGTAAATACGCGGAGCACAAAAAGTATCGGTAAGGGTGTATTCCCAGGGGCGGACTCAAGTCACGAAAATATCAATACTTAAATATTTTTCATTGCTTTAAAACAATTATATTCGCACGTGATTATAATGTTTTTGATATTATTGCTAACTTACAAGCTTGTTTTGAAATAAATGGTCTCTAAAAATCAGAAATGATGTTATATTATTCTATTAAATCATAAAAAAGGTTAGGGCTGTATTTCACGTCTTTGACCTACACAATATTTAGATAACTATATTATAAATATACCACCCCTATATGAAGTATATCCTCTTTAAATTTAACGGTGATACAATCAGTTAACGACGAACGAAATTTTATAGACTTTATTTTAAAAAAGAACATATAAGAGAGGATCTTAATTGATCACTAAGGTGATCAACTTATGGTAACGAGTAATATTTGAAGGGGTTATTGTTATTATGTGGGATTGGAGTGTTAATAGTATTGATGATAGACCTACTAAATAACCATTAAAAATCAATAATGTTAACCCTCCAATCCCACATAATAACAATATCCCCTTGAAATATTACTCTTTGCCGTACTTTGACACACCTCAGTGATCAATTACAAAAAAATATCTCGATTTATTTAACATCAAATTGGCTTTTCGTAATACATTAAACATTAGAACAATTTTTCCAGAATTAAAAACAAAAATAATGTATTAAACTCCTCATATTTAATATATAGTATCCCCTACAATGACTGTAAACCTAAAAGCCACATTGGCTAAACAAATAGATGTCTAAATGATCGCATTATCCCACATAAGAGTGACGTAAGAAACAATAAACTTCCTTGTACCTTAGCCAAATATAGTTTAGATTTAAACCATACAACTAATACTCTGAGCTTCACAAAAATTCAACATTTTTAACAGAAAATGACTAAAGTGATCCTTCAATTAAATAAATAAAAATCAATGTTCACAGAACTGGCGCCCATAATAAAAGAGAAGAATTAAATAGGGAAGTAGATAGAGTAAGTATCTTATAAGCAGATAAAAAATATTTCTCCACCATACTACTATTACAATATCTCACTATTTCAAAAATTACAAATAAACATAAAATAAATATATCACAATTTATTTCACCAACGTGAGGTTTCATATCAATCATTATATAACAATTATTCAACCAACGTAGGGGCATTCTATGAAATTCATCGCAAAGTGGGGATTTTTAAAATTTTCCTATATATTTTTTTTCCGTCAAAAACTGATGTCATAAAACGTCGCTGCAAGTGTTGGAGTATTAATATTTTAAATTCAAGTATAAATTATCACTGAAACAAGTCGTACACCACTCTGAAGATCCTCAATGAAGGTGAAAGAACTTGTACAACTTCTAAGTGGTTCGTTTCCGTGTGTATATCCAGATATAGGACTGGTAAGTGTATCTTCCTTATTATTCGTCCATTTGCTTATTGCTCTATGTAATGACATTCTACAAACCCAAGATTACTTTTCAGATATATATATATATATATATATATATATATATATATATATATATATATATATATATATATATATATATATATATATATATCTACCCCAGAGCCAGACTATGTTAAGTCCGAAAACTCGATTTTTCAGTAGGGCGGTTTTAGTGAATTAATTTTAGATTTTTTTAAATTGTAAAACGACCTTTACGGCAATCCGTGCAATGGTTGATATTTTAATTAACTTTAAGGATTATAATTAGGAACATATTGGCAGTTTCAGCTGGTTGCGTCTTACTTTTGACTTTTGTGACTTAGCATAGTTTTGCATGGACAAAAAAAATAGTTGTAGGTTTTAACATAAATGTTAAATCCAATGAGGCGGACTTGACATATTTTTAATTCACATAACATGTATACTAAATCCAAAAGGGAAAAAAATAGATATTTTTATGAAATCATTTACTGTTTAATTATAAAGAGAAATATAACAAATAAGAGTTTGGTCCTTAGTAGTACATAAAAAAAATTTTCTTCTATTCATCTTCGTCTCCTCCATACTCTAAATTCTTATAATAGTCGTGGAATATTCTTGGCACCCACTTTAAAAGTTTTTGTAAGTGGTTATACTTCACTGGTTTCACTGAAATTGGTTTAGGCTTTTCTCTAATAGGTGAAAGAAATATGGGAATGTTGAATGTTCTTCTGTTGAGGTCGACTTCTTAAAAATCATCACCAAAATCCGTTTTCTAATATAGAATTCCAGAGTTACTTTTTCTAACTTGCATATAAACTGCTTGAGATATCAAAAAATCTTTTCCCCTTGCTAAATATTTGTGGTTAACAACATTAACATTTGGCTTAATACGAAGAATCAGAAAATATAACATAACCATTAAGATGTTTCTATTTTGACTCGGACAGTTGTCCGACCAAATTATTATTTCTTTTACATCATCTGAGACATGGCATAAAACCCATTTTACTAAACATGACGCTACTTCGTTTCCTCCCCGACCAGCTAAACTTTCATCCCACATCATGCAGAAACTTTTTTCGAGAGTTGCATCTTGTACAGTTAGGTTATAAGTCGGGAGTCGGCAAATACTTTTGAAGATCTATCATTATAACTTTTTTTTCTAATAAATTGTCCCTAGATTTTTTTCCTTAGTCTTCCGATTTAAATTTATATCTATTGTTTGTATCTGCAAGATGTTCGTCATATTCAATTTCTACACATTTTCTTGATTCAAGAGATTCCGATTCACGGATTTGAAGCTGAGTTGATCGCATAAATCGCAAGTATCATTATCTGGATTCTTAAATTAGTAATTATACTCATAGTTAAATATCTCTGCGTATAACCACTCTTTTGCGATAGCTTCGGATGCAAAATCACTTTCTTTGCAATGTTCTAGGTAAAGATTATACATCCTACTAATATTTAAATGATTACTCAAGTATTTCTTTTTGGATCTTTCCCTGGAGTAGTGGGACTCATACGTTGGAAATTTTAAAATATGATTGCGAACACTGTTCCGAATTTCCTCTGAGACTTTATTTACTATTTAGATTTAATACTCACCAAAAATATTTTAACTACGCACGAGGTGTATGTTCACAGATGGACTTAACATATCAGACTGAGCGTTAATCCAGAGACTAATAAGGTTAAAGCGACTTAACTTTGTTTGCCTCTAGGGAAGCCGTGGACTTAATATAGTTTAAAAGGCTCTATTTTCGCTAATTTCAAACGTACGATAAAACGAAAAATACGAAACGATGCGCCATAAAATGTTAAGTAACTTAACATGCTTAGTTAAGCATGTTAAGTTTGCATGTTTGCATGTTAAGTTTGCTTTGTTAAGTTTTGCAAATTTGGACTTAACATAGTCTCTCGGGTACAGATATATATATATATATATATATATATATATATATATATATATATATATATATATATATATATATATATATATATATATATATATATATATATATACATATATATATATATATATATATATATATATATATATATATATATATATATATATATATATATATATATATATATATATATATATATATATATATATATATATATATATATATATATATATATTTTTTGAGGGGTTATCTTGGGATAGTAGCAATAAAACGACTGATTAGGTTACTTGTAATTACGAAACGTCAAGTAACCTAATCAGTCGTTTTATTGCTACTATCCCAAGATAAACCCTCCAAAAAAATATATAAAGATAGCAAAGAAATTAGAAGATAAATATATATATATATATATATATATATATATATATATATATATATATATATATATATATATATATATATATATATATATATATATATATATATATATATATATATTGTGAAAAGTAATCTTGGGTTGGTAGCATTTCATTACATAGAAATAAGCAAATAGACGAATAAGAAGGAAAACACACTTACCAGTGCTATATCTGGACACACATACGGAAATGAACCACTTAGAAGTTGTACAAGTTCTTTCACCTTTCTTGAGGATCTTCAGAGCAGTATACGATTTATTTCATTGATCATCCATACTTGAATTTAAAATATTAATACTCCAACATTTGCGGTGACGTTTTATGACATTAGTTTTTGACGGAACTCATTCTTAGAATACACAAACCTAGTCTACTATTTATATTTGTTCTATTTGAACATATTATATATAAAAGCATTAGGCATACAGTTATCCAGAAGGTGTTAAACTTTAAAATGCATTAAATCTTGTTGAACCTATTGAAAAACAACTACTTTTTCCAACTATATGCGGGAAAATATTGAATTATATATACAATAGAGTTCTGAAGCATTCAAAGAGGGAGTGATACAGAAATTGCTTGCTTAGTCAAAACTAAAATCATTTGTTGGTTGTATGTATTAATTGTTTCTTCGAAAATTCTCGAAAAAAATCCAATTTTCACACTGGATATATTAAGTATGGATGATCAATGAAATAAATCGTATACTGCTCTGAAGATCCTCAAGAAAGGTGAAAGAACTTGTACAACTTCTAAGTGGTTCGTTTTCATGTGTATAGTGGTTCATTTCCGTATGTGTGTCCAGATATAGCACTGGTAAGTGTGTTTTCCTTCTTATTCGTCTATTTGCTTATTTCTATGTAATGAAATGCTACCAACCCAAGATTACTTTTCACAAAATAAATATGAATAGCAAAGAATTTCAAAGCTAATATATATATATATATATATATATATATATATATATATATATATATATATATATATATATATATATATATATATATATATATATATATATATATATATATATATATATATATATATATATATATAACACAGCTAATATATATATATATATATATATATATATATATATATATATATATATATATATATATATATATATATATATATATATATGAATTTTATAAAAGCCTGTCCTGGTATCCTATAATGGAATGTAATAATGTCCGAGGGTCTACAGTTTTATTATTAAATATATATCAAGTAGATATTTATTTTCTTATAGCATAAGGAATTGAGGGTTACCGCCCTCAGACATTATTGGAAGGAATCTAATCTTAATCACAGAGCATCTTGATTACAAAGACGCGTACTTGATGTTTTTTTCGTAGGACATAAATTTGATTTTAATTAAGTTATAATGGTTAGATTTAACAGTCAAGTCGGTGGATTACAAGTTTTGTAGTTAATAAATTCACTACTAACAGATTATTTTATGTTAAAATGTAATTTTTTCAGTAAATATATATCGAATTGAAGTGACCTTTAGTTATTAAACTTTACTCATATACTAAGTAAAAGTATTATTTCAAATAGATCAATAAAACATAATAAAATTGTTTAACTTTTCGATTGAAATAAGTACTAAATCATACATAATACGAAATATCTTGATACTTCCCCGGACATGATAATTCAAAAGCAATTAGGAAAATATCTTTAAAGGACATTTCAAAAAAGGATGATGATTCCCGCACATATCATGTGCTGGGACTACAAGCAGTTAGTTATTTGCGAAATTTGAGAGAAAAAGCTGAGCTAAGGAGATATAGATGTCGAAACATGTCTGACAATGTAAGAAAACCTTTTTCAACTGTGAAGAATATTCGTTTTAATTTCAGTTATACCGTTATAGTGAATATAATGCACACAGGTACATAATTTCCTGTAATTCAATTTTTTTTGCTATATATTTTATTATATACTGTTCTATATAAACATATATCGTGTGACGTTTTCACTTTTTTGTGTCGACGACGACGACGGGGTATGTATTTAGTGTGTCATCGATCACATATTCAAATTAATACATGCCATTTAGTAAATTACTCTTTATCTCTACTTGGGCAGATTCTTTTTTTTTGTAATAGGCACTGCTGAGCTGCTGCTAGTCATATATTCATACATGTCGTATATATAGCTGAGCTGTCATATATTCATAGATTAGCTTGTTTTTGCGAAACTGTAAGTCTCTAAAATATATGATGTTTTGGGACACCTCAAGGATTCGTACTATGTCCAGTATTCTTGCTGATTTATATAAATGATATAAATAGTGAACATAGAGTTACTTTAAAGTTAAATAGAGTTACTTCTGCAATATAAAACCATTATTGTGTCTCAAAGTTTAGCCATGAATTTACTTTGAAACATTTTTGATAATTTAAATTTGGCTATGATTTATTAAATAAAACGTTTTAATATAACTTGAATTAAAACTGGATCGACTATTTTGTCCAGTTTCACGTAATTTTTGAACTTCTATTCTTGAAGCAAGATGACAATACTAAATTTGTATATAATATGTATAAAATATGTATATAAGGAAGTCTGTGCGTCCAGTAGTATCGTCTATTGGATCTCCGACTCACCACTTATCAAATTGGTTGACTAAGGAATTTGAAGTTTGCCCATTGCAGAGCCTAGTTTTTCAGTTAAAAATTTGAATGATTGATTAGGTCAAGAATATCCAATTGCAGAGGGTGAAATTTTGATTTGCTTTGATGTTTGTTCATTATTTCCGAGTGTACCGATTCCACAGACCTTGGACTATCTTGGGGATATACTCGAATTAAACAACTATAGAACAGAAGTAATACAAGAATATGTAAACCTTATAAAACTTTATATTAAACAAAATTGCTTCCGTTTCAATGACAAGTTCTATGAACAATATGAAGGAACCGCAATGGTTAACTGTTTAACGCCTTTCATTGCTGGTGTCTTCATGAATCAATTTGAAACTGAAGCAAAACAAGAATTCCAGTATTTTCCTAGGATTTGGCAGAGATATGTGGATGACATTTTTGCCGTGTTTGACACTAATATTGCAGATGTAGAAAACTTCATTTCCAAATTAATTAGTAATAGTAATGAAAGGTTTGAAAGTATTAATTAAGGAGGATAACCATTACTCACAGCTATAGCTGTGAGTAATGGTTATCCTAGAGATATAGTTGAAAAACTAATTAGGAAGCGTAAATTTAAGGACACACTTCGTAATTCTATTCAAAACGGTATAGAGTCTCCAAAATATGTACCCATCCCGTACGACCCCGGTTTACTGGTGATTTGACTCAGGTCTTCAGAAACGTGGGTAAAACAACAATTCATTCGTCGAGTAATACATTACAATCCTAGACAATCCAAACGATAAAATTGTTCCAAATGAAAGGACGGGGATTTTCTAAATTAGTTGTAATGATAGTGATCGAAAATATGTTGGACAAACGAGACAACCAATTAACACCAGAATTAAAGAGCATATGGTTAATCTAAAATATAGAAGAATAGATAAGTCTATTGTTGCACAACATGCTTTTGACAACGATCATAGAATAGATATTAATAATTTAGGATTAGTTAGAAATGTGAGCAATAATAGACAGTTGGATGCATTTGAGAGCATAGAAATTATGAAATGTAAAAATTGTATGAATATCGACAAGGAACCTATACCGTATAGCCCGCTTTACGCATTGCTTAGCAACTGATCATTGACGCGTGATTAGTCGCGCTTAAATTTCATGGTGATATCATTAGTAACGTCATCATGAATATAGTATAAATAGGGTAGATTTTTGAGTTTAAGATTAGTTTTAATCATCTGCGGATGATGCCAACTTGGTTGGCGAATCGCGCCTCGAGCCAAGTAAGAGTATTTTGGTATTTGTGGAAACTACTTCGAGTGTTATATAATATGTATATAATATATTCCTTCAAGAGTTTATTAAACATATTATAATAAATGAGCTAAGTTTCACCAATTACCACTAATTATTATACAAATCAGCTCTGGCCTACTCCTATGTACCGGTATGTTCCGGTTTCTATGATCATTTACAGCTAATGATTGGATAATTAACCCTAACTGAGCTATGCACCAATTAGATGTTCTTACACCAGGAGTCTGTTTGCTTACACTCGTATAGATTAGAACAAATGAACATATCCCGCCTTTGACTGATGCAGACCTCCGTGAGATTCCTTGCGTGACTCCCGGAAACAATACGGACCACCTGGCTGGAAAGCGATGGGTTCTGCTTCAAGGTGCTCGTATTTGGTAGTTCTTTGAAATAGGATGGACGTAATAATATATAAACAGCAGAATCACGCGATGCTCGAATTCGAGGTAATAAATGAGAGTTAACTGGAGGAATATGATGAACATATGATTCGGATAATCGATATTTTATTTTATTTTATTTTATTTTAATTTTATTTATTTAGCAATACACTACCCAACAGAAATTTCAATTACTGGGCAGGAGATATAAGTATATACATAATACAAGATAAGACAATAAGATATAAGACAAGATACAGATACAATATACAGATATATCAATATAATAAATGTGTTTTATCAATAAAAATATAGTACTGTAAATAAACCCAAAACAAAACAAAATTATAATTTATAATTTACGACTAGGGAGTTAAATTTTTTTTCGCAGCTACATTGCAGTGGGATATATCAAACTGATCTTGCAGATTATTATAATTTTCACACATCTTATATAATAGGGGTGAGGATTTTTGAATTTTGGTTCTAGGGGTGGGTAAATAAAATAATGAGTTTTGTCTAGAACCCAGCCTGGGTATCCGAAAATTCAATAAACTTAAAATAGTACCACAGTCTGTTATATTGTTTATTAAATTGTAAAGGAATATTTGCTGTGATATAATTCTTCGAGTATCTATTTAAAAGTTCACTTTGAGAAAAGCCAATAGCAGGATAGACACCATCTTCCTTATAAGACAATGTCTTTAAGAAACATGAATATTATAATGAAGAGACCAAATAACTGAACAATATTCCAATTTGGATCTAACAAAAGATTGGTATAACAGTTTCAGAGTGTGCATGTTGTTAAAGTCATGAGAACACCTAATTATAAATCCGAGTGTCCTAAAGCTTTGGCTGGTAATTGTGTTTATATGATAATTGAAAGACAGCTTACTATCATAAGTTATTCCGAGGTCACGAAATGTTGGTGGGCGGGCAAGGACTGACTCTTCTAAAGTGTAATTAAATTCGATAAGGTGACGTTTCTTAGAAAATGTTAGAGCATTGCACTTACTTATATTTAATTGTAACTTGTTTAAATTACACCATTTACTAATTTTATCAAGGGCAGCTTGTAAAACCAAGCAATGCTTTACATTATTTACCTTGTTATACAACTTCATATCGTCAGCATATAATAGGCAATTTACGCCAATGTCAACTATAATATCATTAATGAGAATATTAAAAAATAACGGCCCTAACACAGAGCCTTGTGGTACACCCGATGTAGATATAAATTCTACAGACTGCTGACCACAGTACTCAATGTAGTGGTGTCTATTCTCGAGATATGATTTAAAAAATAGCAATAAATTTCCTGAAAAACAATTTTCTTTAAAATATGTTAGGTAGGTTAGGTATACAACAAATAAATTATGTTTTCCATTGTAATAAAAACAAATCTCTTCATTTTTAACTGTTCGCATTTTTACTTCTCTATATAACTCACATTATAAATTTTTCGTTGCAGATATATATATTTCCGGCGGTATCGAGAAAAGCTCTTGTGATTTTTACCTAAAATAAACATGCAACGAACCTAAATAGTATTAGGTCTTCTTTTTACATTTTCTAAGATCCTATAAATAGTGATGTAATCGGACTTGAATTATGGAAGATACAGGGTGATAAGAAAAAGTTTTAAAAAATCCATAAAATTTGAGATTTTACAGAAAATGGCTATTTTGACCAGTTTTACAATTTCGATTTCCTTGGAACTCGGAGTCACGGGATCGGATTTACATAGGAATAATTTTTTTAGGTGGTTTTTCGTGAGTGTTTTAGAGTGTGGTGCATTTTAAACCTCTTAGACATTGCTCGTTCTCCGACTACATGGTAAATACTGTAGAAGAATATTTTCATTCTATCAAGGTACATATCGTGACTATGTATGATTATTTTTATATTGTTTTCCTCTAAATATGTTAATTTTAAAAATATGTTTTCTTGTTTTATCAATTTATTCACATATTCAAATACCCTCAGTTCCAAAAAAAAAGTGACACACCTAATTTTCGTTGCAACTTTGAAACCTTGTCATTTCTGAACGAATGAACCGATTTTTGATTTCTTTATTTTTGGTGGTAGGTAATTATATTGTCTTTCAAAAAAATTTAAGCGGCGAAAATTTTTTCAAAGCAGCTTAGATGGTAGCGGATTACCTCGAACCATGTTTTTTTCTTAGTTTTTAACTCACCCTGTGTGTTAATCAAGTAATGGTATCGAAAATGGTTACACTCTATATGAAAGGCACTTCTTTTACGAGCATTTTCTTTTTTTATTCACTGACCTATCTCTAAAATTGTCCAAATTACAGCTTTTTTGCCGAAACCTTGCATAACTACCAAATTTTTGAACTCATCCTGAAACAATTTTCTAGTGCAATGGATAAGAATTTTAAGAAAAACATTTTTATTAAACACAAAATGATAAACTGGATTAACTGCTTAATACCGTGTATTGCCACCCCCTGGCAACACTGAGAGCTTCTAGTCTACGCGGCATACTGGAAATTAGGTTTCTTATCGTTTCCATTGGTATACGATCCCATTATTCCACTAACGCACATGCCATGTTAGCAAGACTTTCCGGAAGCCTCTCGCTAGAACGTACCATGTCCCCTAATTCATCCCACAAATGTTCTATAGGGTTCATATCGGGGCTTCTCGCAGGCCGTTGTAAAATTATTGCCCACCAACTGTGGTAAGACGAGGTGAAATGAGGTAAGAGAGACTGCTGTAAAATGCCAATGTAGATTCGGGCTGTCATCGACGGTCTCGGTAGAAAAACATGAAGGAGTGTCTCTTCATTTGTTGAAATCCCTCCCCACACCATAACCGACCACCATTAAAACGTATGTATTCTGTTATTAAGCTCTGACTAGACCTTCCACCAGTCCTTCTCCACACCCTTTTTCTTCCATCCACCATGTTAAGACAAAACCTTAATCTGTAAACAATACATTCGACAATTCATGAGTATTCCATTGTCCATAATTTTTTACGAAATTTCTTGGAGCAGCACGACGTACAGGCACTAATTTAGGACCTCTTGCAGGTCTCCTAGCTTTTAAATTAACTTCTAACAGAGGTCTACATACCGTCTGCTTACTTACTGCAACACCACGAATTTGGCGAAGATCTTGCTGAACATTTACAGCAGTATTTGATCGATTTCTTAAAATCCGTAATCTCAAGAAGCGCTTGGAAAGTTTTTCGAGGGCAACCAGAACCCACCATTCGAGCAGTGCTTTCTGTTTGTTCGTAATTGCAAATCGCTCTACGAGCACTCGCTTCATGAACTCGAGTAGCTTAACGTTTACTACGTCCATAGTTTACTAATGCATCTAATCTTGCTACTTGTACAGAGTTTATTTGAGGCATTTTACGTAACAGTCTCTAAAACTTTTTTACTGACACTTAATGACACAACAATAGAGTGAAATAGTGAGTAATTGCTATGACAACGGTAACTGTTTTTTCAGCAAATACTATTCAAATAACTCACACTGATATGGCAGTGTAAGAAATTTGTATTAATCCTTTAACATAATACACGGCTTGATTTTATCTACTCTTTAACCCTTCTCAGGTCTTCAACATCAGAACCATGATTACATCACCTTCTTGATACTTCTCATTCAAATATCAGATCGCAACTGATGGGGATCAATACGACCCACCCAGACTGTCATTAATGTCACTCAAAACGTTCAATTCTGCAATAATTCTGCCTCTGTATCCAGCAAGTATTTCCAATGGAGACACTTTTACGGTCTTGTGAATAGTGCAATTTAATACACTTTATATTTGTTTCACATAAGTATTCCACAACTCTTCCTGCTATCCACGAGTTGTAGTCGCTAAACAATTCGATAATGTTCCATTCACTCGCTCACATTGACCATTTTTACTTGGAGTTCCTACTCCATTGAGTGTGTGTCTGACTCCATACGAGGAGTAAAATATCTCAAACGATCTGAAGCTTGAATCTGAAACCCTATCTGTTATGAATCTCACCAAAACACTTTCACTTCGCTCAACGCGTGTTTCGCCAACCAAGTTGGCATCATCCAGAGCCGATTAAAACTAATCTTAAACTAGAAATCTACCCTATTTATACTATTTATGGTGAAATCATTAGTCACGATTCATTGATCTGTTGCTAAGCAACGCGTTAAGCGGGCTATACGGTATAGGTCCTTTGTCGCTATTCATACTATTTTTACATTTTACACTTTCTATACGCTCAAATGCATCCAACTGTCTATTATTGGTCACATTTCTAACTAATCTTAAATTACTAATATCTCTTCTATGATTGTTGTCAAAAGCATGTTGTGCAACACTAGTCTTATTTGTTCACAGCTATATCTTTAATTAATACTTTTTCTTTTTCAAACCTCTCATTACTGAAAGGGAAACTTAGTAAACGATGGACAAGAAAATTAAAACTTGCCATTTTGTGCTGTTAGCAGTGGTGAGAGTCATTAGGGATCTTTTCTATATATATCAAATTCCTATTGTCACTATTTTTAATTACTAATACATCTAAAAATGGAAGTTTTCCATTATTTTCTAGTTCATATGTAAACTTTACAGAAGTGACTATTTAATTTGGAAATTAAGTTTTCTACATGCGCAATATTATTGTCAAACACGGCAAAAATGTCATCCACATATCTCAGCCAAATCCTAGGAAAATACTCGAATTCTTCTTTTGCTTCAGTTTCAAATGGACTCATGAAGACATCAGCAATGAAAGGCGATATCATTTACCCATTGCGGTTCCTTCATATTGTTCATAGAACTTATCATTGAAATGGAAGCAATTTTGTTTCATACAAAGTTTTGTAAGGTTTATATATTCTTCTATTACTTCTTTTCTATAGTTGTTTAATTGGAGTAAATCCTCAAGATAGTCCAAGGACTGTGGAGTTTTAATTTGTGTGATAAACGAAAGGTTTCGGCTGAAAATATGTAATTTGGACCATTTTAGAGATAGATCAGTGAATATAAAAACAGAATGCTCGCAAAAGAAGCGCTTTTCATATAGAATGTAACTATTTTCGATATCAAAAATAATTTTTATTTTGGATAATTTTAATAATTTGTAAAATTTGTATTAACTTTTTAAATTCTGTCTATATTTTTCTTAAGATTAAACTAGCATAGGATTAACTAACTTAATATTTATTTGTAATTCAATCTATTAATCCTTATTGGTACAGCTACTCCATGTATAGTCGTATCTTATCGAAATTATGTAAGTCCACTTAACCAAATTAGATATTCTGATTGGATAATGATCATACAAAAAAATTATCAAAATAATAAATATTTTGATACTGGAATATTAACTGTGCAATTATCACATATAAATATATATGTAAGTTTGTTTTGTATTTCACTTATGCGAACAGAGATAATTAATTCTACTGTCAATAAAATGGAAGTGAAAGAACCAAAGTGTCTCCATAAAACGCACATTGTACCTACAGGTTGGTTTAAAACACCTATAAAGTCACTTGCGCTTCACAATAAATTAAAAATTATGGCCGCCAAGAGGCTCTTACCACCCAAAAAAACAATTAGCAATTATTCCTTAAACTCTTTCGGATCACGTTTTTAACTACACGGTTATATCAACGACATTTACGTGACTTCAGCAGTCACAATTTGTTCTAATTACCCCGATTCCTACGTCTGCATGCCCTGAACTGGAGAGTGTGGATACAGGTAGTTCATGTATAGTACTGGTTTACCAAGAGTACCAATTAAGGACCACCCATGAGACTACCAACAGGCGTTGATGATACCAAAGCGAGCGCTTACAAGAACTATAATAACTTAAGTTAATTTAATATATACTGTGAAATCAATACTGCTTTTATGAAGTTTTTACTTGGAATGTTCGGTTATTTACGACATTCTTATACTCACGTTAGGCGTCTAATATGATTTGATTATTCCAAAATATCAGTTTCACTAGTAAAATTTGACGTTTATTATTATAAATTGTAATGTAATAAGTTTTTTTTTAAATATTCACTAACTCTATTAATGTGTTACGTTCAGTGCATCTTCAATAAAAATATTGGTGTTCCTAAATATTCACTAAGTCATTCGTTATATTAAATATCACGTAATAATTGTCAAAGAAACTAGTTTCAATATTTTTAGTAGCAATTACTTGAAACGGTTATCAAAATCTAATAATTTTATAAATACTGCTGCTATAAATACTCGTGTGTGTTTCCAAATTAAAAAGAAAATGTGAGAACAGGAAATATAACTAATATCAGCGGACATATAACACAGCGCACTCTTCAAAAAGCGTGAAAACGATGTGATCTCGATAGGAGGGGGCCGAGCTTTAGGTGTTTTCGTTTTATTTACAGACTAGAGCAAAAATTGTGCGGCCTTTTACAAAGAAAACCCGTACCACAATTACTACAGAAGCGGTAAATCACATCACTATGCAATACAAAAGGATATTTAGTGTAAAATTGTATACCGCCACAATTTCTTGTCAATAGAACTAAGGTCTCCAGTCCGCTGCTTACCATCTCGGTCGCTATCCCTCTTCAACTCATATAAATCGCATTTCCCTTCTCGCTCACTTAGAAGACACCTGCATACACCTGACACCTGAACAAGCCGGCTTTACTGCTCAGTGGCGTATCATCATGCGCGACCAAGGTGAAGCGACTCATTCAGAAATTCATATGACTATTCACTATCTGAAAATGAGTCACTTTCACTACTACTGTCTTCATTTACATTTATTTTGACAGTGGGGTGACATTACAGGGGTAGTACATTTTGTTTTATATGAATATTATTTATTATATTTCTTGGTTACTTAACGGCGACTAGTGAATGGCACTGGGTGTGCCAAATTATTGTTCGCTGCGTTGAGTTTCTCTTAGGGTATAAATTTAAAATATTCCTTAATATTTATCTGTGCGCGGATATATAATATAAACTTACATAAACTTATATAAACTTCTATAATTGTATTTATCATGTCTGTGTATTATTATTCCGTAGACAATTGTTATACAAAATCAGGCTTTGGGTGCCCAAAGGTAAGCAATCAAAATAATATTTTAACAAGCGATATTTAACAAGCAATATTTAACACGCGCAAGGTACTATATTAAGTTATAAAAAAGTACAGCTAAGTATATATCAGCGTATTCAGAGGCTTTAAAGTTCGACTTCCAACCAATTGGTCTGATCAACAAGTGCCATTTCAAGAAAGAAAAAAATTAACAATCGAAAACATTGAAAGAAAGTTACATAGATATACAAAAATACTTAAAATTATATAAAAAATAGAGAAAAATTTTTTCACAAAACATACGACACGTGGTTGTTTTTTATTATTTTATATATTTGTAAAAAAAATATAACACGAAAATTAGTTTGTTTAAAAAAAATGTTTATTAACTAAACAAATAAAATATAAACAAATAAAATATAAACAAAAAATTACTTTTTCAGAATATGGAAGAGCAAATAGAATTGTGGATTTAGAAAAAAATGGTTCCTTAATATTAATATTTAGCAACAAAAAAAAATTATTTAACAAATGCGCTTTTAAGCAATAAAATATTTTTTTTAGGGAGAGAAATACTGATTCTTTTTTAAAAAAAGGGAGATAAATACTTTTCAATTATTAAATACTAATTATAACACTCGGAGTAGTTTCCACAAACACCAAAACACTTTCACTTCGCTCGACGCGCGTTTCGCCAACCAAGTTGGCATCATCCGGAGACGATTAAAACTAATCTTAAACTACCAAATATACCATATTTATACTATTTTCAGGGTGACGTCACTAATGATATCACCGTGAAATTTATGCGTGACTAATCACGCTTCAATGATCGGTTGCTAAGCAACGCGTAAAGCGGGCTATACGGTATAGGTCCGTTGTCGCTATTCATACTACTATTACATTTTACAATTTCTATGCTCTCAAATGAGCCATATGCTCTTTAAATCTGGTGTTAATTGATCGTCTCGTTTGTCAAACATATTTTCGATCACAATCATTACAACTAATTTCGTAAATCCCAGACCTTTCATTTGGAACAATTTTATCCTTTGGATTGTCTAAAAGTTGTTGTAATTTGTTGCTCGACGAATGAATCGCTGTTATACCCACGTTTTTGAAAACCTTACTCAAACCACGAGTAAACCGGGGTTCGTACGGGATGGATACATATTTTGGAGCCTCTATATCCTTTTGAAAGGTCGTAGAATTACGAAGTGTGTCCTTAAATTTACGCTTCCTAATTAGTTTTTCAACTATATCTCTAGGATAACCATTACTCACAGCTATATCTTTAATTAATAGTTTTTCTTTTTCAAACCTCTCATTACTGAGAGGGAAACTTAGTAAACGATGGATAAGAAAGCCCTATCCAGCCCTATTCCAGCCCTATCCAGTAAATACTAATTATAACCAAAATATTTCAAGTAGTTCAATACCTATGTATTGAATGTAATGTGTAATATATGTCGCTAAATATATTTTATAAGTTTGTTAAAAAGATTTTGGTTTCGCACTGACTTTATAGCGTGGCACTTTAATAATTAGGTATTGTTGGTCTTTTTAATTTTTCTTCTTTATATAATTTAGTTATATAGTTCTTTAATTTAGCTGTTGTATTTGCAAGTGCAAATATACCTTTTGCGTATGTATAGTTGATCAATAAACGTTTATTTATTTAGTATTTGTTTTCCGAAACTACCGAGCAAAACTTGCGAAAAATAATAAAATTATGTTACGTTACCAAGTATAGTTTTTTAATACTATACTGCAACTTAAGGCTATTAGGGTCATTTAAGTATTTACCAGAAGTTTATATTATCTTATCTATAGTATTGACTACAGTTAGTAGTTTCTATAATATTGACTAAATGTGGTTTAAACCATGGTTTGTGTTTTCGACTCATTAAAATGTAATGTATTCACTATGAACCAATCAGAAGTTTTCGACTGAAAAATCCTATAATAAACTGTTTACATTGTTATTTATATTAATCATGGTAGTGCCATCAGCGAAGAATACTGGCAAAAGATCTACATAGTTTAGGAAATCATTAATATATACCGGGTGACACAGGAGAAATGTAACGCTCTGTAACATTACTATTTAAAAAGTTAAAATTTTCAACTTTGGGAGAGTTGTATATTACATAATTGTCCTTTTTTTGAGCATATCAAACATTTCCTTAAACTTCCTGTTTAAGCGGAAGTGACGCAAACTTTGTTATTTTAAATGGTACCCTGTATATTTTTTTACCCATCTGATTCGCCTTTAAATTCTCTTTTCAACCATGTATCGCACCATGGCATTTGTTTTTAAACTGACACTTAATAATCATTTTATTGTACTAAGCATAGGTGGCCATGATATGAACCTTGGCAGATATTGATGCTTAGTGTGCCGTGATATTGAAAGACTTCTGGTACGCAACTTTGTGTCTCATATTTTTTTGGACATAATCACTAGCTGAACAGACTAACTAGATCTTTCTTCTTAAAAGAAAAAATCTCTAAACAACCAACGATATTATAAAAACTAAGATAGGAACTCCATTTTATTTGACCTACTTAAGAAATACTTATTTATCTTTTATTTTCGGCCATTACAATTGCTGTATTCCCATTTTGCTTTCATAGTAATGAACATTGTTACTACCTACTGTAACAAAAATATTTAGTTAGGCAGGAAACAAAGCGGTTAAAAAAGTTTAAGGAAATGTTTGATATGCTCAACGCTATATATAATAAATAATAGGGGCCCAAGGGCATAACCTTGAGGTACTCCGAATTTAACGTTTTCTGGTGATGACAATGCTTCATCATAGACTGTTATTTAATCTATGTGTATAAGATATGTCTATAAATAATTCAATTGCAATTTAAAATATTGTCTTATATGCAATAAACATAAAATTTTGTAATACTTTAGTATTGATAAATAGTTAAATAAAAGAAAATTTTTTACTCAAAGTTAGTAGAATTTATGAAGAAAATGCAAGAGACAGAATAGTGTGATAGAAAAGTCAGGCAAGCTGTTATGTGGCATTTTCAATTTAAAATTTTCAACTCATTATCATAAAAAGTGCAGTGAAACAAAATATTGGTGTGGGAAAACCTTTGATGGAGTAAAGTTGCATCCAAAATTATATTCTTCGCTGCTTCTTCAAATTTGAGGAATGAATGTTAACTTACGCCTCTAAAGGGACGTAACTTCCATATAAGGCGTTTTCGGAAATAAGTTTATGTAGAAGAATTCCTTTTTTGGGGCCAGAAATCTTAATTTTTGCAATACTTTATTAAAGAAATACCTTTAATTAAAGTAAATTTAATTTAATTAGACAGTTTTGTTAAAAAGTTCCGCAATATTAAATAGATATGTACTTTAGTCATCGCAGGTCAACTCAACGCCAAACTATACTTTAATGTCTTACAAGATAATATTACAATTAAATAATACTTTTTCCTACATTATATTTCCTAATATATTATAAAAGTTTATATTTCTACAGATACTTAATGGGCTGTATTTTATGAAAATCAATGTTTCTAAAGTATACTGTGATGCAATTTTCATGTAAAATATCCGTAGAGACACAAACAATGAATAATATTAAATAAGAAGAGGAATGCTGTACGATATACAGCGATAAATATTTCGTGCCCATTTGAATTTTAAATTTTATTACTCGCATAATTAACCGAGATATCAAAATAAATCTTCTTAATTTACTGTTTCGCCCTATATTTTTTAATTCACTGTATTTATACCATATATCTGCCGTTAAAAGTATCCTTCGCCTGGAGGTTCTCCGTTAGATTAAGTATCTGGCAAGGAAGCGCATATAAGCTCTAGATGCAGTTATTCATTTTGTAGTAATAACAGATCATTCTTACAAACTGATGAGCCGAGATATATTTTCCGTATGACGGATAAAATTTTAACTCTACTGAAAGCGTCGTTTAATACTAAAGTACAGACGACTATTATAGACGAAAAAGAACATAAATAAAAAATTGACGTAAAATTATTTGTGCTAATTTAAATTTCAAATATATTGTAAATAAGTTAAAGTTAATGTTATATTGAAATAGATATGAGATAATATGATATAAATAACAAATCATACGCAAGACAAAGATCACAGAGTTGATAAGAGCTAACAGTACGTAGAATACTAGCACAATATATAATAAAGTGTTAAATACAGCAGAGGAATCGTACAATTGTATTCACTATCGAAATAAACAGTTGAATTTCGAAATAAATTTATTGCAGATTAATTTGAAATTAAATTTTATCATAATCAATAAAGATAAGTATTAAAGTTGAATTTTAAATATAATGTAACCACTGTGGTTTTTCTTAGATTTGACGGTGTTAAGATGAAAGGGAGCGTCTTGGGTTGGCAAGAAGAAAAGATACATTTGGAATTATCTTACCTCATATACTCTCATGTTGTCGGGGTTAAAATTTAATGGCTAAAACCTCAGATAACCACTAAGGTTCGCAAACAAACTTTGTCGGATAATACTGATTTCGTTGATCAAGAGATTAATTCAAATAACTTCAAACCAGGATATATATATTTAACGTTTTACAGAATAAATTAAGATAACAATAAAACATTTACACCAAACAAGCTATAAATTTGGATACTAAACCAGATGCGTCGTGCAAATGAAAAACCTATCTATATGAGACACAAAGCTGATCACTAGGATTAAGTGGACCTGACTCTAATAGAAAAATTTTGGCTAACTTTCCGCTTAATAAACTATTTGATTTTGAACCCGAATTTACTGTATGAAAACCTGCCGAAAAACTGAATAATTTTGGGTAAGATTATCGCTCTAGCCCTCGTTGGGCGGGAACAATGATGACCTTTCATCCCCTTTAAAATATAAATAAAATCTCAACCAATCCTACGGGATTTACTTTACCCCTTACATAATCTCAGGAAACAATTCCCGCTAACGACATCTGGTTGCAAAATAGGAACTTAACATTTTACATGACATGGATAAATAGTAACAATATTTGTGGGGTGGCCCGTTGTACACATATGAAGACAAAATCCCCACCGAAAAACTCTTGACGCAAGGAATGAAAATTTTTGATTTTATGGTGAAATCTTTAAGTTTCGTGGCGCTTACTTACGTAGATATCTTACTTGAGAAAAGAACCCGTACTTTTGGCGCCATACGACATATGTTCACTATTTGAGCTTTGAAATGAAGTTTAAGCTTGGCAGAGAACACAAATAAAGATAAATTTCCCACTTAAAGCGGACCTTCTAAGAGTTCTTTAAACAATGAATAAAGGACAAACGAATTTTGGGTCGATATCATACTTCCCGAAAAAATTATACGCCTGGACTGTACCATTTTGTTGCAATAATAACCTATGGAGTTGGTTTCGAGATTATGATTGACAGCCAACCAGAGACAAGTTCATAAATCAAATACATTATTAAAGCAAATAAGTCAATATATTTTCATATTTGGCTAACTTTCCGCTTAATAAACTATTTGATTTTGAACCAGAATTTACTGTATGAAAACCTGCCGAAAAACTGAATAATTTTGGGTAAGATTATCGCTCTAGCCCTCGTTGGGCGGGACCAATGATGACCTTTCATCCCCTTTAAGTAATACCACTTACCGGGGATAAAAACTCAACCAATCCTACGGGATCTACTTTACCCCTTACATAATCTCAGGAGACTATTCCCGTACGCTAACGACATCTGGTTGCAAAATAGGAACTAAACATTTTACATGACATAGATAAATAGTAACAATATTTGTGGGGTGGCTCGTTGTACACATATGAATACAAAACCCCCACCGAAAAACTCTTGACGCAAGCAGCAGTAACCTTGCACCAGCAGTAACCGTGGTCAATGATTTATTTTTGTTTTTAATTTTAGGTCGTGCATCAAAGTCAAAAAATAATTATAATAAATTTATATAAGAAATTAAAGGAAGACAATCCGCAAATGTCGTACGAAGAGACAGTTTTAGGGTTTATATTACTTTCATAACGCTCATACATTTATAATAAATTTATGTTAAATAAATAAAATGTTTTCATGTTTTCAAAATTAAATTTATTTCACCTACTTACGAATTTATTTCATCGAATGACGGTCCTCTTTAGTCGCCGATGCGCAAAGCAAGTCTATTCTCTCGTTGGATAGAGTATACGTATGGAGGAGCGCTCAAGGTCACAACTCTAGGCGCTGTATGCGAACGCTAAGATATGATAGTTACATTGGCATGCTATAGAACATGGATAGACATCGCGAAGTGCCCTATATAGCCCACGGATTGCTACTTTACGTACAAAACGAATTCGCATTAACGCCTGGGCACTATTTGGTAGCTCTGCTTCGTGCTAATTGGAGCAAAACTTGGTCCGTTTTCACTTGTACGTCATTTCTTTCATGTAGGAGATATCTACGTATGAAGGAGCGTTCAAGGTCACAACTCTAGGCGCTGTATGCGAACGCTAAGATATGATAGTTACATTGGCATGGTATAGAACATGGATAGGCATCGCGAAGTGTCTTGAATAGAAAAATCAACTGAAATCGTGTGTTTTCATTAAAATGTAGCAATAAAATTCTTAATAAGCTACTAAGAGATTGACGAGTTATCTTAAAAATTAACTGAAATCGTGTGATTTCATTAAAATGTAGCAATACAATTCTTAATAAGCTACTAGATTACAACCCAATCAACTAAAATTATTATTTATGATTAATATGAATTCGTGCATCCAATTATCCTGATATACCCGTCATCGCGCCTTATATATATATATATATATATATATCCAATAACGCCGTTCTACTACGGTGAAAACGTCCCACTTAGTCTAATACTTGTGACTCGTGATTTGTGTTTTCTGTATTCCTGACAAATTTAACACGAAAACAATAATTTACCACCCACTTAACCAGACACGAGTGCGTGTTTTAAATAGATCGCCGGTCATTCCAACAGACAGCTGTCGTGCATCGGTGATGAATTCGTCTAGAGCACGCGGGTCTGTTCTGTCACAGGTGGCACTATAGGTAGTGACCTGTGGTCGTCATAAGCATTATAAATGACGCTGGTTCCGGGTGGTCAGTGAAATATACGGGTTGAGTGGTCCTTAAATCAAATCAAATGAATCCTTAAGGATTCATTTGATTTGATTATTGATATATGATATGGTTGGTTGATACATCCTTTAAAAACATATAGCGCACTTTGAAACAGTAAATAATTGAGTAGGTAATACCTAATTGGCGAAGTTTCTTAAATGACGTAGTTCTACCTGAAAATGCATCGAGCATCTTCTTTGTCTACGGGAGGGATCTTTCATGTAATCTTTTATTAATTACTCTTTTTAAGTTCCAAATAGGCTTTAGCTTACGTTGCTCTAAATTTTTAACTATCATAAATTCTTAATTGAAGCTTCGATATACGGATATAGCGTAACTCTCGTGGTTCTATTTTAATTAAGTGATAAAGATCTCGCAAACCGATACAGTAATTATTACACGTTGAAATCTGAAACTTCATTAGAGGATCAGATTAAAAATACAATTAAGTTCGACAGAATATGTTACTGTATCGTGATTTATATTCATGAAAATGATTCTTATCAATATGAAAGTAACTTTTAAAGAGTTATCATATATATCATTTTTACATTTCAATTTAAACTTTCAGGATACTTCGTTGGGTAGGAATTAATTTGCTTTTACTGCAATTCACTCGATCAATACGATAATTATTAAATAACTGAAACTAAAGCAAAGTTTGTTTCTGCTCCTGAGAGATTTACGATATGACGCTGGTGCCTACCGATAAACCATTCGAGATATTTCAATTGTATCCGCGGTTAGTTGAGGAGTTCCATATATTAGCTATAATAAATCAGGAAAGTGTATATCCACATAATCTTGCTGCATTAGAATAAATCCAGAAAATGAATTAGGCACTTTATATTTTACTATCCTGTCAGCAATGTCCGTGAGGTTTCTTCATTCTCGGATTGTTTGTTAATGGATTATCGCTGTTTCCGTTAAAGAAAATTACTTCCTTGGTATCAATGTATACATTTTAATGTAGGTGGTTATTTTACTGGGACGACTGAAATTATCTTACAGATGTAGGTGTCCTTTTAATAATGTTCTTAGCGTGTATCAACATTGATAAGACTTGATTGTAATGAAACCCGTCGTGATGTGTATGAAGTATTTTACGTACCTATATACAGGGTGAGTTTTTAGTGCGTATTTGCTCGGTAGCGCCTTTGCTATTTATCAGAGAAAAAGGTGTGTTAACCATAGACATATTAATACCGGGAGACCCAATGGTTCATTCATAAAACGCTGGAAGAGCCGATCTATTATTGTTCTAAAAACTGCAATGAGTGCGAGAGAGAAAATGGAGGCAGGTATCCTTTCGGATGTGTGATCGGCAGGTGTGATCATAACCCATCCAGTGGCGTATGCATGGAAACGTTTCCCTTTGTATTACAATGTTTACTGATACACAAAATTTTACGCGAATTAAATTTTCCATCAAAAATTTTGCAAAAGGAAAGAAAGAACTTAGATCTTAGCCAAGCAGTAAAAGCGCTATCACGTACCAAAAATAATTTAGAAAATATGAGGTCGTCTCACGATACCTTTATTCTCGTAGGAAAAGATTTGGCAAAAAATGGGGAATAGAACTACGTTTCCCGAAAAAACGACAACCAAAAGTTAAAGTACATTTCGATGAGCTTGCCTCTGATTATCGTTTTCAGTCATGACGAATCATTTAAAATCAAAGTTTTTCTGTTTTGAGAGCTTTGAAAAATTATCAAATAGTTTTGGATTTTTAGAACCAAAAAATATTTTGAAAATGGAAGAAGCTGAGATAGTTGCGATTCACTTCAGAAAAAGTATTCTGATGTCCTCAATAATAATCTGGCCATTCAGTTTGTTAACGCTGTGACTTTATTGAAAGATGATTTAGATGACGGTATGAGTGTTCGAGATTTGACATATTTTTTGTTACAAAAATACAGGGTTCTCGAAAGCGATCTTGGCTAGGTTATTCCTTTAGGTATTTCTTTTATTTTTGACTCTACCTGTAACAGTTGCTACTGCAGAGCGATCATTCAGTAAATTAAAAATAATCAAAAACTATTTAAGAAATTCCACAAGCCAACATAGGCTACATGGTCTTTCAATTTTAGCAATTGAGCAAAAAACAGCGTCTGCTATGGACATAAAAGACCTTGTCGAAAAAACTGCTGTTAGTAAAGCCAGAAAGAGGGATTTTAGATTTTCGACATATCTGATTATAATTTTTTTTTATTTTGAAGTGTATGATGAAAATTTTATTTTATTTTTTGTATCGAGATTGTTATAGAGATTGTTTAGATTTTAGACATCTGATTATTCTTTAAATTTTGAGGTCCGTTGTGACATGTGGATTTTATTTTTGTTATCTGATTATTATTATTTTTTATTTTGAGGTCTGTTATGGTGTGAGAATTTTATTTTATTTTTTGTTATATGTACCTTTGTATGTTGTTTTGTATGGTCTGTGCAATAATAATGCAATAAAGTATGTTCTCTGTTCTTTCACAATAATTGTAAAAATATACGATTGTCTAAATTAATACTAAATTAATCTTTTTATAAGGGGAAAGGGGCCCCATTGTTCATGTTTGCTTAAGGGCCCAAGGTGCTCTTGCACTGCCACTGGGAGAAAGGTATTTACATTTCTTACCAAATAATCTACTTGATTTACTCGAAGACGCCATTGGATGTGGCAAGCGCATGTGGTTTATGCATTACCACATTATCATGGAAGCTCCACCACATTATCATGGAAATGTTCGCCGATTTTCCGGATCTTCCGAATTTTCCGGATCTTCCGATCCGGAACTTGTTTAGATTTCTTTCTTTGGGGACATATTAAAAATCTATTTTACCAAGAAATATCAGAAAAAACATGGTTCAAGATTTTCCACTACCATCTAGAGGGCTTTGAAAAAATTTTCATCTCTATTTTTTTTTGAAATACAAAAGAATTACCTACCAACAAAAAAAAAGAAATAAAAAATCGGTACATTCGTTCAGAAATAAAAAGGTTTCAAAGTTGCAACCAAAATTAGGTGCGTGGAACTTTTTTTGGAACTGAGTGTATATACTAAGTATAGTATCGCGGATGACAGCTAGTTCTTCAATAAATATGTGAAATTTTCTGGGAATTTTCAATAACTGATTAAAATATTAAACAACGGCAAGATTGATTCTAATATATGAGTATCTACCTATGGATCTACATTGATATCATTATTATTATTTTTTGTTAAAGATGCTATGGGTGAGCATGGCATTCCTGGTGCCACATGAATTGTAACATGGGTGTAGTCTATATCTACACCCATGTTATAACTGTGGCCCTAAACATGTGCTTATCTGATGCACTTCATCGTTTCTTCTTTTCCGACATTTCTCACGTGCCAGTAATTCTCAAAATAATACATTTGTAACTGTCAAAAGCTACCACTATAATGTAAGGTTATATCTCTGTTCGAGTAGTTATATTTTTCCGTCAGTAGTTCAAAAGTCTCTCAATTTTCAGTGTTTCCTAATCAACCTTGCGTAATGTTGCGAATTCCAAACTCAAACGTCTTTTGGCTGGCGCTTATCATCCAAATATTGGTACAAAAAAAGTATACGTTTCAGATCGTGCGCATATTAAGCATACGCGAAAACAGGTACCTACAATCAAATGAAGTATATACAACAGTGCAAAAATTAAAAATTTAATATGTGAAATGTTTTAAATAATCTGTAGTGAAAATATAAAAATCATAAATTATGGCAAGACGTGATTGGTTGGCAGGTAGATAATATTTTAAGGTAAGACAATGTAACCAGGGAAGTTGGTTTTGTTTCGTAAGGAGACGACATATAATAATGCCAAGGTTCTTTGTGTATATATCTCCAAAAGCATTTTAAGCAGTTACAAGTATAGTATTTAAGTGTAAAAAAAACAGATACGATATTAATTTAAAACATACATAAGAAACTTAGTCGAATTAAAAACCTACTTTTTTTGAAGTCGGTTAAAAATAGAATTTCATGATGATAAGATGGGAGGAATATGATTGTATTGATGACTTCATATTAAACGTTAACTTTCATTTGACTTGCTCTTGTATTAACTGCAATATAATTATTATACTGTAATAGGATGGGATTAATACGAAGGCCTATGTAACTTCACTCTCCAGCGCAGAGTAGAGCAGTAATTGTATCTCCTAAACTTTATCCCAAAGAGAATTTATAGTTTCAATGAAGTTTCAATACGTAAAATATACGGCCCTTGTTAAACTGCAGGAGCAATTTGGTCAACCTGATGCTATTATTAGAGTTCCATTATTATAGAACAAGATGCTGCCAAGAGATTTTTTGCTGCAAGCCACGAAGCGTGGGACACTTCGTGGAATATAAAATATCGAAAAGGAATCCCGCCACTGACCAAACTTGGATTGGAAAGACATAATAGTCTCGGTATTTTGTGTTACCTTCTATAGGTTTCATGTTACGTATCGTATTATTAAAAAACGGTTCTATAAAGTTTTTAATTTGGAAACAACAATAGTATTGGGTTTTTGAACGACGCTAAATTTGTGCTCACTTGGAGATACATACATATTTGCAACTTGTGGAACAATGGGTTATAAATTATAACAACGAAGTTTTGTCGTAAAATGTGGGAAATATTCTCAGGTTGACGGCCTGCGGACCATGTAGGTACATGATGCTATATTTCTGGGCAATGCACAGAGAAATAATTCGTGAATATTCGTGAATAGTTTCCATTGAATAAATTAAATAAAATACAAAAATATGAGTATTTTACAACGAATGCTAATTACTCACCAGGAAAGACTTTGGTTTAGTAACTTGAACATTTTAATATTTTATCATAAACAAATCAAATACACTGAGAAATATTCTGCATACGAAACGGCTCAAGGCAGGGTAAATTAACATAATGCTTAACTCTAGAAAAGACATTCTTGTAGCTACTAGATAAATAATATGTTTTATATAAATGAGATAATTGTTAAAATTATCATTGATTGGTATAAATCTTTACAACAAGTAAGTACTCTTTGTAACATCGAATTACGAGAGAAAAAACATTTTCGAAGGATACCCACAATTGTCGCAATGGGAGATCGGGGCAGTATAACGTTTCTTACAGCAAGCTAAAATCGTCACTATAAAAGCGCCTTTATTTAACAAGTTGTTATGTTTTGATAGAATACTAATAACTAAACAATTTTAACGCAAAACCCATCAAAATAATACACTAAATTTAAGAATAACGTAGTACTTCTATTTCAAGAATTATTGTTGACCCCACTTTAGGGGAGAGTCGGGTATTGGTGCGCACCTAAGCCAAGATTGTAATATTTCTGAACTGACAAAAGATTAGACTTCCAGAGTTGTCATCAACATTGTTCCAGGGATTGACTGTAATATTCCGTAGCACATTTAAAATAAAAATGCACACTGTGACTTAAAAATACGATTTATGAAAAAATGACACAGCGCACAATTGCCCTACGTGTGCGGCATAGGTAGGATAATCGTGCGCATTGAAAAGAAAAATGTATAGCACAATTTATTGAAAGAAATAATATATTTATTTCTTTAATAAAGACAAAATGCATTAACCTACAACTAAAAAATCAAATAAACGAAAAATAAAAAAATTCTTATAATAAAATGAAACTAATACAAATGTTCATGTTCATTACGTGTCACAATAATCGGAAATGTATCCCTCAGGGGTATCTTCTCCCGTGCATAGTGCATGTGCCCATTTCTTACAAACCGAACATTTGAACCACATCTCATTTTTTATACTACCTTCCTTGCAAAAGACGCATATCTCATTTTCATCCGATTTAAGATCGTCTAACTCGTCATCGTTGTATAGCTCACTCTCTGAAATATCTTCAGATTCACTACTACTTTCTTCGAAAACGTTTCTTTGTGTACTGCTCTTCTTAATTTGACTGCCTTTAGTGCCTTTTATTATACTTTTTCCTGTTTTACGTTTTTCTTGTTTTCCTTCTAAGTTCTTTTGCCTTTGTGCCCTTTTCGCTGCTGCGATTTCCAATTTTTCTGTTTGGTGTATCTGTCAATATTTCAGACTTTTGTTTCTTGCGATTTTGTCGTTTAGCTGTACTGGGTTTTGGAAGAGGACTCAACTCTTCTAAATAGCAGATGTACTGGGAACAGGAATATGAGTATTTTCTATACTGGTCAGGACGTTTAAATTATTTTTCTCGGAAAGGTTACCATTCGGATTATTTAGTTGAAAAGAAACTGGTGGTAGTAAGCTGTGTGAAGAGGAAGTAGCTGGTAATTCGTCATCAAGCACAATTGGGAGGTGGTGAGTGGCTGGTAGAAAATCTTCCTCGGTAAACTTATCAGGTTGATACGGCCATATCCCACATGCCCTAAATCCTGATTGGGCCTTATCCATTGTGGCAACAAGAGTATAGGCTTTGTTAAATATTGCAGATTAATCGTATTGTGTGATTCTTTCTGCCGATATTAGGTGATAGTCGCATTGCCTGTTAAACGCTGATTTTAATGGACCATAGAAACTTACGTCCAATGGTTGAAGTTTATGGGACGTATGGGGGGGTATCGTGAGAAGAGTAATGCTATGTTCTTTACAATAATCAAAAGTTGGTAAGGAAATATGGCTAGAATAGCCGCTGCGCACCAATACCCGACTCTCCCCTACCACAAAACGGGGTCGGCGGCTCCTTTTATCGATATAATGAGGGTTTTTTGCTCGGGTTTTAATAGTAAAAAGTTGGTTTATCCAAATACAATGATAATGTCAAAAATTTATTATCTGGTACTAATTACTTAATATTTAAAATTTATTTAGTAAAGGGTCTAGAAGTAATGATAATTATTACTCAACAAAACGTAAATTCAATCATTCTCCTCGTGGTTTGTAAGAAATAATATCCTCAGCGCAAGTTTTCTGCTAGCAGGGACTTTTCTCGGCCTATTTGCATAATTAAAAATGCAGCATGCTGGTGGCACGTTTATAATTGGCTATCCAATATCGTACAGTGCTGTTCTGTGATCTCTCTTAACATTTATTTTGACCTAAAAACCTTACCTAATTAGCTCACTCATAGTGTAATTACCTATATAGGAACGTTCATAAACTCGCTGCAGTACTAAAAATCACCTTAAAACATATATTTATTGTTTTATTAAACGTGTAAACACTATATATATTATATTAGGTAGTAACTAAAAACTTTCTACACCATTATCACTTTCGGCTATATTACTTTGTATACAATTATTGCATAAATTGCATTTACACTCATCATAACATTTAAGTCCTTCTTTTATGCAGGTACATTTAAAATCGAAGTTAAATATATCTTTCCTGCACTATATTTGTGCATTGTGATACAGTTATATAGTGACGTGAAAATGCCGTTCTCAAAACAACAATTTTACATGTATATTTTTACCGCCTAACAGAGGTTCATAAAAGCACACATATCACTAGGACAAATGGCATAATCGCATATTATTATATATCAGCGTATTCACAATGGTTCCCGCTATAGCATACGATAATTTTCAATGCCCATAAGTACAGAAGAATAATATAAATAAATGCTAAAGTACCTCAATTTTAACGCTACTGTTGGTGTATCAATATGTCGCATTTACGACGGAACTAGGCTAGGTACAATAACAAAAATTAGGGACGGGATAGCCAAAACATTTGGGAACACTTCTGTTTAACTTTCAGATTAATATTTATTAATAATTCTCCACGGTGTGTGCTAACGTAAAATCTAACATATTCTCGATGTTTAAACTTGTGAAAATACGAACTTAGGCGAAGGGACCGTGGGGTGCAGGGACCGTAGGTAGCTGATGTCGAAGCACAGCGAACCTTCTCAATGAATTTAGTTTGGATACCCTATCACAGGCGTCGCCACCCTTGAACGTGGAATTCATGACTAGCATAGTACCAGATAGTACAGAGTTGGCTTATAAGTAATGTGTGATAAATAAAGCATAGTGGTTTAATATTTGGTATGTATAATAAATTTAATAATTGATATGTATAAAATTGGTATGATATCTTTGGTATGTCATTATTTTTCAAATAATTATTTTTTGTTCAACGGACCACCAGTTCATCTAAAATCTAAATATAAATTTTAATCTTGAAAATAAATAACTTTTCAATAGCAGGAATTAATAGAGGCTAATTCTAATACCAATATGGAAACTAAACAGTTTGTGCTTCCAGGTACTAGAAAACGCAAAAAAAGTACTAATAATAAATAAGGTATTAATTTTTAAAAGTAAGAACATTTTGTAATGCTTTCTTGCATATATTGAGGCGAAAGCGATTTAATACTTAATATCTTTATCTCAGTCCCCTTGGGTAGTATTTTTTGTCAAAATTAATAATCAAGATGGCGGACATTTTTGCAGTTTATTATAGTCCCAATCGACTTAAAATCGGTGTTTTGATTGTTTTGGGGTCGCCGAACACGAATTTTTTTGTCCCAATAAATATTCAAGATGGCGGACATTTTTACCATTTATCATCAGAATCAATTCAAAGTCGGTGTACCAGAAATTTTGAAATCGCTGATCACGAATTTTTGTCCCAATAAATATTCAAGATGGCGGGCATTTTTGCCAGTTATCAACAGAAGCAACTCAAAGGCGGTGTCCCGGGAATTTTGAAGTCGTTGATCACGAATTTTTTGTCCCAATAAATATTCAAGATGGCGGACATTTTTGCCATTTATCATCAGAATCAACTCAAAATCAGTGTCTCGCGAATTCTGAAGCGCTGATCACGAATATTTTGTCAAAATATATATTCAATATGGCGGACAATTTTCCCATATATGGTGCGATTCGACTTAAAATCGGTATCATGAGAATTTTGGGGTTGCACATCACGAGTTTTTTGCCAAAATAAATATTCAAAATGGCATATTAAATAATATGATAGACGTGTTCCTCACTTATTCTCTCATTCGACTCAAACCATCACCATTTTTTTGTGTCAGATCAAGTAGGTATTCCAAATGGCGACTCTAAGATGAATTTTGCTATTTACGCTACGGTCTGATTACACTCAAAATCTTTCTCAGTTTTTTTTTAGAGTAGCATATCACGAATTTTTTATCATATCAAATATATATTTTGCCTATTTCTTGACATTTCCTTTTTTGCGTTCCTCTATTCACTATTATTTCTGGTACTAAACAGTCCACATAAAATCTTACCAATTTTAGTTAAATATTTTACCGATAAATAGGTAAATAAGTCATTATGATCACACAAGGAGGCCCGCATGCGCTGTTGACAGGGGTGTAACTGGAATAGCAAAGATTTAACTATTCTTTTGTTTTGTTTAATTGTTTTGTTAAATGTAAATTATTAAGTTTACTGTGTTAGCGAATATGTAGTATTTGTTATCAGGTAATCAAGCGATATGGAGAATTATTGCAAAATTTACAAATCCAAATTTTCCGATCACTCTACTCTAATAAGATGCCTAATAATGACAAAAAATGTTACTCTGAAGTATAGATACAATAAAATAAAATTATGTATTTACAAAAAGTAGATAGAGGTTTTCGCCCTATTTATTTATTTCGCATCCAAACAGGCATAGCCTAATTACAAAAATAATAAATTCGCAAATAACGTTACACTGAGCGAGTAATAACAATTATTACAGTGAGTGAGTAATCATAAACACATGTAAATTAAAACAAAAACAATAAAATATGGTTTAGATATTTAGATGTGTAGAGATATAGGGTAACTAATGAATGTTAGGCGTTGCGTCATCACTAACGGAATTAATCACAGACAGTACAATCGACTTACTGTCTGCGTTGCATTCGCACTGTGTTTATGAAGACGTAGTAATGCCTACATCGAAATAACATGAACCGCGTCATTACCAGTGATGACGCAACGCCTAACATTCATTACTTACCCTATATATTGTTATCTTTAGATAATAATTGATTTTAGATAAATTTATCGAGATTGCCCCCAATAAGATACACAAGTAGGTTGCAATATGTAGTGACTGTAGAAAAAGTGTAAAAACGTCATTATATTAGAACTATTATTAGATCGGGTGATAATTATTGAAAAAACTAATTTCCTAAATGTAATGAAAATGTATCTTGGTATGTTGTATAATTATTAACAAAGAAATCGATACATACTGATACCTCATTTGACAGTTTGAGAAACCTAGAAATATAAACGAATTATACCTAGAGTTGGTTCTATAAATAACCTCTTCAAATACTATGTTTAATATTAAATATAGCAACTCATTTGTTATATTTTATATTTTGTAAAATTTTAGTACTAGGATCAAAAAAATTAAAACTTCGACGTAAGACGTAATAAGCTTTTTAAAAACTTTTTAATTTCCGCATTCAAATAGGTATTACATGTTTTGTTCGTATCACTGGTTTGCCGCTAATTGCGAGTTCTTAGTCGTTTGTGAACGGCGCGGCGCATTAAAAAATAGCCGTCGCTCCGAAGTCTTGTTTATGATCACCACTGTATATAACAAAATAGCACGTATTTGCTTTTGTGGTCGATAGTTGATAGATCAAAAACATAATAAGCAGTTATATAATATATAATACTGAAATGCCTAGGTAATGATTTTGGAATAAGTAATAAATGTAAAATAGTGAGACATGTTTTTGGTAAGTACCTACATGATAATAGTTGGCAATAATTACTAAGGTTATTACATTTGTATTTTCTATCAAGAAAATAATCATGGACCATATTGAGTGAGCCAAAGAAGTGTTTCATGTAATATATTTTCACAAAGAAGATAAAAGTGGTCATATCTATGGATATAAATAGTTACCCTATACAAACTGGCAAAGCACTATTATCTATATTATTGGGAATCGTAAAAATAAGGTAAATTCAAATATGAAAATAAAATGTATTTGATTACAAAAATGGAATTCCAGGACATAGTATTCCAGCAGATTAATAAAATAGTTCCTTATAACATTGTATACAGAAATTGAAGCCGGTCCTGTAAAGTTGGCGAGAACTGGTAAAAAACATCGGCCGCCGTAAATAAGAAATATGTTTGTAGCTTGGCTAAAATACATTAGTTACGAACGATGTCCCATAGAGTCCCAGCACCTACTGGAACGTACCGATTCGCCGTTTCGATGACTCAGGCTAGGCTAAATTTTTTGTACTAAATCCCCGCCTTTATAAAAATGGAAACAATGTTCTCAATCGATTGAAACAGTTATTTTAGTAAAATGTATTACACAGAATTCTACTACTTTAATATCTTAGAAATTTCGAAAATCGTAATTAGCTATATGAATCTTATAATAATAATGATAATAATCATAATATTAATTTTAGATCCACATCACGGGAGAACTTAATACCCTTGTTTTGTTCAGTTAAAAATTCAACGCGCTGTCTTGTGAATTACAAAATCCAAATTAACTAGGCCCCTTATGATCTCAAGTATGCTCGGTCCATCTTCTTCTCTCTATATGCACTTAATTTATTTATACATCGACCCGAAACCGAAGAGACACAGGTTTCTACGAAAATTAAATTGGTTTTGTCCTACTTGGAAAGTGTTTTAGTGTATCCAATATTGCATCAAGGTATATAAGAGTTGTTTATAAGAAATTTAAAATCAGTTCATGTAGTGTCGTTTAAGAAATCCAATTAGTTTTTTAAGAGACATTCTTTGTACTCATATATATATATATATATATATATATATATATATATATATATATATATATATATATATATATATATATATATATATATATATATATATATATATATATATATATATATATATATATATATATATATATATATATATATATCACGATAAGCCATCGTCGATACAGGTTTTATGGGCTGTAAACTCCCACGTATGCTTACGTCTTATTTCTTACGTCTTATTTCAAGGAAAGTTATCAGAAATTGATGGATGGTACGAAAAGGGTCGTTTAATATTATGCATGTAGATTTTTGATAATTGTATTAAAAAGATATTGTAAACGACGTCATGTACAGTGCCGTTCAATTGAAAGTAAACGACTCTTATGAGAAATTTTGGAAATTTTCCCATTGCGAAGCAGACTTTTGTAAACAAATCACATTCAAAATTATTTTAGGTTGAGGTATCTGTCAGTTATAGGGTGACAGCATTTTATATACAGTATTTATTAAGGAAAATCTATATGGTAAGGACGTCTCTTGTAAAAAATCCATTAAATTAACAATCTAACTAAGAACTTAAGAAAATTACTATGAATTAATATTTGGTCCAAGCACCATTCGCGTTTATAACTTTTTGAAGCCTATTTCTCATAGACAATATTAGTGTCCTGGTGTAATCCTCGCCAATATTTTCCCAGGCATTTTCAATCGCCAACCACAATTCTTCTACGTTCGCTGGTCGGAAATTTCTGCTATACATGTCTTTTTCCATTCGTGCCCATACATTTTCTATCGGATTTAAATCCGGCGACTTAGAGGGCCATGGCAGGGTGTTAATATGGTTTGTATTCAGCCATTCAGTAACAACTCGTGATTTGTGAATAGAGGAATTATCCTGAAATATAAATTTAATTGAAATATGGAAAAAGGAAAGAGGAAATAAAAATATTTCCCTACTGGAAAGTGAAGTTCTCGGGATATAAAATGGAATCGGAAGGTAACATAACATATTCCAAAATGCGAGCGTAGCTTTGACCAGTAAGACGCTGTCTGATTCTCTAAGTAACACCTGCTCCTTGGCAACATATCCATGCCCACACGTTGATAGAGAAGCGACCACTGCGGGCTGTAGGATTTATATAGCGCTCTTCATATTGGCAATTTCTTGGGCGGTATACACGCATAGAGCCATCATAGCAGGATTGAAAAACTTTTTCTTCTGAAAAAATTGTGTTGTCCCAAAAGTCCTGTGGCACACCGACAAATTGGTTGGCAAAGTTTAACCTCTGCTCCTTATGCCGTGGCAACAGAGCAACTTTATTTGCTGCCGAAAAATTCTTCAGCTCAGATGCTCTGATACGTCGTCTTGCGGTTTCCACCGAAGCACGAAAATTTGTTATGAAGCAGGCAGTCACTGCTGTATCAAAAGGATTCTGTCGGAGGTGATCAAGGACGAGTTCGTCTTCCTCCATAGTACTGAATTTCTGACGGCCCCCTCTATGGACGTACTCAACAGTTCCTTCTGCATTCCATTTTTGCTTAATTTTGTAAATGCAACCTTTACTCACATTCAAAGTATCTGCAACTACTTGCATTGACCATCTGTTCTGCAGTAACATCACAGCTCTCATTTTTTGCGGTTCAGTTAAGCGCGGCATAATAATAATAATAATAAATATAAGGAAAACTTAAAAATATAGAATAATTATTAGTAAACTGACAAATAAAACTGACAATCAAGTTTTGATTACCTGAAAGCCTGTTTCACATTAATTAAAAAAATCGTTTACTTTCAATTGAACGGCACTGTACCTAGTGGAAGTTTTTATGTGTAAATTTTAAATGTTCTCTGTGAATTTTAAAAGTATGTTTCTTGTGTTATGAAAAACGTGTTAGTTAAAAATATACTTCACTACTTTAACTAAGTGTCATTTACAATAAAATGCCATACATATATTGGCTATTTTCTAGAAAAAGGTGCTAACAAAATAATACCCAAGTGTTTTAAAAAGTAAAATGTTATGTTTTTCCATTATGGCCTAAGCGCCACATCGCTTTACGCTTGTCGTATAAAAATATTCTTATCAGCTAATTTAATTCTTAACATTTTTATTAAGCGAATTTTATTTTTATTATTTGTTAGAATTTTATGTACATATACACTGCGCAACTTATTTAACGCACAACCAAAAAGTTAACTCAAATTTGACGTTATGTATTTTCGACATTTTTGTTCGTTTTGGTCGATTTTTTTTTCAAATTGTAGGTTTTTCTCTTAGGAATATCACTGTCTTAGTTGTTTTGGTAAAACGAATGATTTTGATATTATACCAGGTGCTATAAAAATGTTATGTTTTTTTCCGAAATTTCAAAACGTCCTGTGGGCTATACAAGGTATTGCAATTTATTGCAATTATAGCCAATTTAAAGCCTCATGTTTTTCTACATTTTCTTTTTTTATTCATTTGTTTATCTCTGTTACTTCATGAAATACACCCTTTTGAAACACCATATGCTTTTATTCACATGAAATGCATTTATCGGACAACTCAAACAGCTAGCAAGCTATGAAAATCGAAGATTACACGTCATAAACTGACAACTGTGTCATTAGTTTTTTGTTGACAGTCCAGCAATAATTAGTGAATAATGGAACGCCAAACCAGAAATTTAACGATTTAGCGATGAATGTGTTGAGGCAGCTATATTACATGGTGAAGGGTGGAGTTACAACCGCACAGCTGGAAGGTTGGGAGCGTCTCACACAACTATAGCGAGAGCAATTCAAAGGTACGCGGAAACAGGAGAACATTCCAGACGGGCGGGTCAAGGTAGATCTCGTGTTACCTCTGCTATCCAGGATCGCTTTTTAAGAGTAAATGCTGTAAGACAACGATTTATAACTGCAACACATTTAAGAGCACAACTTCAAGACGCAGATGGTCCACTCATATGCGTTCAAACTGTACGCCGACGACTGAGGGAGGCAAATTTAAGACTCAGGATTGCTGCTCGAGGACCCGCATTAACAGTAGATCATCGAAGAGCCAGATTTAATTTTGCCAATGAGCATGTTAATTGGATGGAAGCAGATTGGGAAGGTATTCTTTGAACTGATGAGTCAAGGTTCAGTTTGTATAATTGTGACAGACGTAATCGCGTCTACCGAAGACCCAATGAGCGATACAGTCAATGCAATTTTTTGTACACAACTTTATATGGAGGTGGATCCGTCATGGTGTGGGGCGGAATATCTTTGACTGGGCGAACGGACTTGGTAACTGTGACAAAATGAGGCATTGAACCAGTATAATGAGTAATAAATAATGACCACTTGACAAAAAAGAAAGTTAATAAATTTAATAAAAATCACGTCAACTCAAAAATTGGATATTTTATGAAGTAACAGAGATAAACAAATGAATAAAAAAAGAAAATGTAGAAAAAACATGAGGCTTTAAATTGGCTATAATTGCAATAACTTGCAATACCTTGTATAGCCCACAGGACGTTTTGAAATTTCGGAAAAAAACGTAACATTTTTATAGCACCTGGTATAATATCAAAATCATTCGTTTTACCAAAACAACTAAGACAGTGATATTCCTAAGAGAAAAACCTACAATTTGAAAAAAAAGTCAACCAAAACGAACAAAAATTGTCGAAAATACATAACGTCAAATTTGAGTTAACTTTTTGGTTGTGCGTTAAATAAGTTGCGCAGTGTATTATACTGGCCCCACGTTGGGCGCCAATGTAAGTCTGGCCGTCAAAAATAATTTCCTCCCATATTTCATCCTGTAAAATTAAATTCACAATAAAATATTCCCCTCTTAATAATTTAAAAGGCTAAGGATATAGCTACACGTAACATAAAGATTTAAAATATGCCAGTCAGTTTCTAAGTTGTTGGAAATAAATTTAAATCGGGAGGCAAAAATTAACATACTTTCATTTTGCGTTGCTGTATATTTTGTGTTTTAATAATAATTTGAAAGTTATAGAAAATTAAAGTTTGTAAGTATTTTATGAGATACCTCCACGGTAAACTTTATGAAGCTTAGGGAGTCCTATAAATTCCCGTTCTACGTCTACTCCTGATTACCAACTTTGCGATTTACGTCCTTTTGCCCCCGCGATGCATTTGAAACTCCCTTCAAACGGGACTCTGTAAATATCCACATTTCGGGCCAGTAATAAATTTATAAAAGCCATGCTACAACTACCCCGACAAATTTTGTGTGGTCCCTCCGAAATCCAATCCGACTGGCACACTCACCGAATGTCCGTGAATTTATCGACGATGGCAGATCAAAGCGGCTGTGACCACATTTAAGGGTAACTCCTCTTATACACAATCAGTAAAAGGCGTCACAGTGGAAGGTGCACTTTGCTAGCTAGAAAGCCGCCTCGATGACACACCCCGTGTCTGATTGCTGCTCAACAACGTCAAGATAGTAGATAGTAGACCGCATTTGCATTTAATGGAAATTTCTCCATGTGGCTTCTACTGCAACTTTTATCGATACAGTGGCGGTGCGGAAGTTTGCTATAGTTATTCCCAAAGAGCAAATATTTTTGATATATTAGATTGCGAGTTTTACATAAACGCACAGTCCCTATAGTTATACCTGATTTATGGCCTGGATAGCAAGCACACAGATCCAGAACTCGATCCAGATTTTTAACGCCGCTCAAAGTATCAACGATATTTTTTGTAAATACATTTTTTTAATTGAATCATGTCACTAAGAATCTATTTATTACTATTCTGATAGGTCAGAATCTAATTTCATAATATCTAAGTTATTTATCGGCGCAAAAATCTCTCCCAAAAGTCCCAACAAGATTTATATAATATCAAGCATACATAAACTATGTCTATATTAAGAGAGTAATGAGAAAGCATAGTGATAGAAACGGGTTTCGAAATTAGTCAACAAAAGGTGAATGTGATGAATGTAATAAGCTTAGAATTCAAAATTAAATCAAATATATTCCAAATCATAGAATTTAAACGTAAAATTCAATAAATAAAATAATAGCCATTAATCTTATTGACCAGATTATATAATAACGATAAAGCAAGAAGTGTATCCAGGAAGTGCAACTGTTTTATATATACAGCACATCCGTGGTTGTAAATAATAATGCAAAGAGTTCAGCTATAGCGTTCAAAGTGTGATTTGCAGCTCCGCTAATGATTTTTTTATAACATTGTAAAATTTAATAGTTAAAAGTAAAGTAAATAAGTAAAGATAATGAGACATCACTGGAATACCAGAGGAAAGGGTTATAAAGCAGAAATAACTGCGGTGTTGAGTGTTAATAAGAGTAGCGTCCCGAGTAGCGTCCCCAGCAGCGTCCCTAGGCCGTTGACGAGTATGATAAGCAGATCAAGAAAAGGAAATAAATGTAAAAGAAGTTCAATTTATAAAAAGGCAGTAAGTGTAGAATCTGATGATTCACAATTTGAGGACATCCAGGTAAATAACAGGCGTATAGCAGAAGATAACAACGTTCCTGATAGTACGGCAGCGTTCCGGTAGAGGGCAGCAACAGAATCCAGCATCGTGGTCAACAATCCAGTGCAGTGAACGAACCACTTAGAAGCTGTACAAGTTCTTACACCTTCATCTTCAAAGTGATGTATCATTTATAGTTGAATTTAAAATATTAATACCTCAACACTTTCAGTGCCATTTTGAATATTAGTTTTGACGGAACTGAAATTCACAGGAAAAACAAACCGATTCTACTATTTATATTTGTTCTCTAATATGGTATTATAAAAAGCCACCAAGGACTCGTGATTAGGACTCAGGTGTGAATGATTACATGTTTCTTTGCGGCATTATCGATTTATCACAGATTGATAATGATTTCTTAGCGCAATTATTTGCGAACTAGTTGTACTACTTTCATTCTTTGATGTTTCAATACACTAGGCATACACTAGGTTGTACATATTGTTATGTTACATTATGTTCAAGTTCAATCAATCCATTAACGCTATGGAATTTTTAAATTAAACTTTGATTTATTATAGTGTATTGTGTTCTATGTTCTTTTTTTAAAATTACAACCGGATTCCGAGGGTAATTTAGACACCCAGTATAGTTGGGAACCATCTAACTTATACTGTATCCAACGAGAGAATGGACTTGCACTCGAGCGAAAATTCGTCTGTTTTGGTCAGATCTCCGCCCCTTAGAACATTAGTTCAACGCCCTCAACGTCTTAATTGGCTCAGCAGGTAGCCAGGGCCGGCGCCTGGGTCCGATACCTACCTGGTACCTAATTATATAAAGTACCTACTACTGCCTACCTATTCACAGTTTGTATTTGTAGTCTCGCAAGTACGGTTATTTTAGTTGTGTTGTTTACGGTTGTAAACAACGGTTCGATCGAATCGAATGACGGTCCTGCGTAGCTCGTTACAGAGCCCCTCCTCTTTAGTCGCCGATGCGCAAAGCAAGTCCATTCTCTCGTTGGATAGAGTATAGTTGCGTAATGGTCAGTGGCGTCCACGGGAGATTATTAGCTTCGATACACATCGTACAAACTTACTAATTAATTATTTTTATTAGGCTGACCTAGCTTAAGCAAACTTTTATTGCCCACTTTATGTTCATTTATACTTAGGAGGGTAATATTAATGAAAATATTAAAAATATATATTACGTTGTCATATAATGTAATTTATATATTATGTACCTATTCTGAATTTTTTTTACCATTAATTGTGATTATCTAAAAAGGTGGGACATCTATCCCCAACTTACCCTAACGGATGGTCTGAAAGTTTTGGGAAAAAATTACCTGGTTTGATTGAATGACAAAATGCATTTATAATGAAGTTGGTCATAGGATTAAAATGTCACCATTTATGTCATTTAAATAAACAAAGCAAAAGATTTTGGTTTCGCTTCGCAAAATGTCTTATAAAATTGATCTTCGTCGAGGTGTTTATAATCTGGTTGGGCGAATGTCGAAACGAGACATTGTCGATATTTATCGGGATCACAACCTAAGCAAATCGACAATTTATCGCACAATTAAAGAATGTCAAGAAGGGATACCATGTGTAAACTTGCCTAAATGCGGTCGGCCGCGGGTTTTGAACCAATTAAGAGAGGGAAGGCTGATTGAAGCAGCTAAACACAAAATTGGGATCTCACAGCGAAAACTGGCCAGGAGGTTTAATGTTGGAAAGACTACGGTGTTTAGGACCCTATCAAGTAAGAATATTGTCTTCCGGAAAAGGAGGAAAGCTCCAAAATACACAGAGGCTCAGTTGCCGCGCTTTGAGGCGAGTGCATTTCGTCAACAAGTTGATCGTCCATCACGATGAAAAATATTTCACGTTGTCCAACTCTGAGATGCAGGGCAAACCATCAGGTTTCTAAACGGACGATTACGAGAATGTCCCCGATGATGTGAGATTAAAAAGCAAAAAAAAGTTTGAGGGCAAAATTTTGGTGTGGTGTGCAATTTCTGAGGCTGGCTTCATCTCGCAGCCCTACATTGGCGTTGTTCGGGGCGAAGCCTTAAATGCAGAGCTTTATATCCAGAGATGTCTCTCTAATCTGCGTCAGTTTTTGAACTGACATCATGCGGATGATGAAATAATGTTTTGGCCAGATCTTGCTTCATGCCATGCGAGAATCACAAGGGACTGGTATGAGGCCAACAACATTAACTTTGTACCGAAAGTAGACAATCCCCCTAACCTACCTCAGGCTCGCCCAATTGAAGAGTTCTGGACAATACTGAGTCGAAAAGTCTATAATAACGGATGGGAAGCACAAAATGAAGAACAATTGCGACGCCGTATATCCAGAAAAATTAGAGAAATTCACGCTGAGGTCGTCCAAAGGATGATGCAACGCGTCAGGACAATACTTAGGCAAATCGAAAATAACGGTCCCTTGTCGATTATTTGAATTTTGTTTTATAATAAGGATAGTTAAGATAGATTTTTTAAGCATGTGATTAAAATATAAAACTATTTTTATAAGAGTTATCAGCCACTCAATTTTTTCCCAAAACTTTCGTACCATACGTTATTACTATTCAGGTGTTTTTGTTTTCTAAGCGTATTACCTGTTAACTTTTTAACATCGATTAACTTTTTGTTTCAATATTGGCAGTGAATTTCACGGGCAATTTGACACTGTTATTGGTAGTAATTTAGTCTCCCGTTGAACGCGAATGGAAATACGTCACCAGAGGTTCTAGTGCACATTAATATGACAACATATAAATGCTTTTCAAATCAAATAATTTATAATAATTTATTTAATATATCATAATAATTTATAATGGCAGGATTATATATACACTTCGCAAGTAAATTGAATAAACATTTACATATACTTATAATACATCCATAAAAAATACAATATCCCTATTAGTAAATCCCTTTGTGTCCGCGTCTACTTACTACATAATATTATATATAGACTTTATTTTTTTAGTCTGGATATGAGCTTATACTCCCGAGGTCGGTCTATCTCATTATATAATATGACTAAGGGCAATTCTTTGTCGTTGGTAGTTTATAATACCTTGTACTTTAGATTAACTTACCATGTATATTAGATTAATTAGCTTGTCTGACGCACATGTCAAGGAACAGATTAATTGAAATTATTTATTATGCGAATACCCTAGATATACCTATAATTTGAATATGAACCATAATAGTGATAAATTATAAATATACCGTTATGATAGATTTTTACACAATATATGCCACATTTTATGTCGCTCACATAACACATGAAGTGTTAGGTAGAATCATGATCACTAATCGTGAATCGTACGTCAGTCTGAATAATCTCAAAGTAAAGGCAAAAGAACTTGCTTGTTCTATTCATCTGCAGTGATTCTTTTTGCAAGCGCTGTTTTCTCCTTTCGTATTTTATGATGACAAATTTAAGTGAACAACGTGCAGCTGTGACAATTTGTTTTCTACTGGGTAAAAATGCTGCTGAAACTGTTTTAATGTTGTAAACAGCTTACAAAGATGACACTATCGGAAAAACTCAAGTGTACGTGGTTTGCTCTGTTTAAAAATGGCGACATGTCGATCGATGACAAACCTCGGATCGTCGTCGGAGACGATTATAAACTGTGTCGAAGATTTGGGAATGAAAAGGGTTGTTGCCAAGTTTGTTCCTCTGGCTGTGACTAACAATCAAAAAGAATGTCGAGTTGAAACATGTCGTGCTTTGAAACAACAGCTTGAAACTGATCCAGATTTTCTGTCAAAGGTCATTACTGGTGATGAGTCATGGTGTTATGGTTACGATCCAGAAACTGTGTCGAAGATTTGGGAATGAAAAGGGTTGTTGCCAAGTTTGTTCCTCTGGCTGTGACTAACAATCAAAAAGAATGTCGAGTTGAAACATGTCGTGCTTTGAAACAACAGCTTGAAACTGATCCAGATTTTCTGTCAAAGGTCATTACTGGTGATGAGTCATGGTGTTATGGTTACGACCCAGAAACTGTGTCGAAGATTTGGGAATGAAAAGGGTTGTTGCCAAGTTTGTTCCTCTGGCTGTGACTAACAATCAAAAAGAATGTCGAGTTGAAACATGTCGTGCTTTGAAACAACAGCTTGAAACTGATCCAGATTTTCTGTCAAAGGTCATTACTGGTGATGAGTCATGGTGTTATGGTGACGACCCAGAAACTGTGTCGAAGATTTGGGAATGAAAAGGGTTGTTGCCAAGTTTGTTCCTCTGGCTGTGACTAACAATCAAAAAGAATGTCGAGTTGAAACATGTCGTGCTTTGAAACAACAGCTTGAAACTGATCCAGATTTTCTGTCAAAGGTCATTACTGGTGATGAGTCATGGTGTTATGGTTACGACCCAGAAACTGTGTCGAAGATTTGGGAATGAAAAGGGTTGTTGCCAAGTTTGTTCCTCTGGCTGTGACTAACAATCAAAAAGAATGTCGAGTTGAAACATGTCGTGCTTTGAAACAACAGCTTGAAACTGATCCAGATTTTCTGTCAAAGGTCATTACTGGTGATGAGTCATGGTGTTATGGTTACGACCCAGAAACTGTGTCGAAGATTTGGGTTGGGAATGAAAAGGGTTGTTGCCAAGTTTGCTCCTCTGGCTGTGACTAACAATCAAAAAGAATGTCGAGTTGAAACATGTCGTGCTTTTAAACAACAGCTTGAAACTGATCTAGATTTTCTGTCAAAGGTCATTACTGGTGATGAGTCATGGTGTTATGGTTACGACCCAGAAACAAAGCAACAGTCAAGTCAATGGAAAAGGTCATTGTGATCCCGTCCAAAAAAATGTCAAGTCATATCAAACAACAAAATAATGCTCAGGTTATGTGAAAAAAGTGTAAATATAAAAGTTGTAGATCTTTTCATTACCATTCATGCCATTTAACTTTTTTCCATAGGACTTGTAGTTTTGTTGGAAATCGCGACACCGTTTTTTACCCTTAAAAACTCACCCCCTTCCACGTCCCGACCTCAGATCGCCCGTAAATTATGTTTCCTTTCATTTTTCTTATATTATCTTCCTTTTCCAATGGGCTTTATCCTACTATTATTATTTTTTCACTGTTTACCATTTTCAAAGGCCTCATCCCTGGTCTAATAACAAACCCTACTACAAACCCTACTAACAAACCCTACGAGCGAGCAATCGGGGCATGTAGAGCAACAAATATTCTTCCAGTGTCTTTCTTCTCCATTATGCAGATAATTTTTAAACGATTATTTTTCTTTGCATACAGCCGGGATATTTACATGCAAATTCGGGGACTGATCCTATTGATGTCAGAAACATCAAGTCAAATATGTACGTAAATATCACCATAATCCACATTATACAGTTCTTTATTGTGTTCAGTCGAGCGAACGTATTTGCAATCCTCCGCTATTTGCATAGATATTAAAGTTCTTATCACTTTGTTCCACCCTGTACATGTATACAATGTGGTAAAACTGGGGGCTCGTTTTATTTTATTCAAGATATCGTGTTTTCATGCTTGCTATCACTGGCATCCAAGTGAGCAATATCGGGAAAATCTTATATTCTATATTCAATTCTCCTCGAGTTTTATATGATATACTTTCTTTGTTGCCATTGGTTATTTTTGAATGTGAGTGAATCGCGCCTGATAGTGACATTATCTTGCTCTTGCATTATTCAAATAATATCCTGCATATATATTGTAAAACTAATGGATGGTCTTTATGTTTCAGGTAAATAACGTTGACACAAACCACAGAGTATTCTTAGACACAAATAGACGGGATACATATTTGTAAGTATTACCTACTTTATCTTGGTGGTATTTATTGGTAGTATTTATCATCATCATTTAAAGGTAGTATTTGAACATGAAAAGAGGACATTGGCCTCCGCAGCACTCAAAGAATGGTGTTCCTGTTACCCGTGCCGACAGGCAGGCTTATATATAAAGGGTGTCGAAATTAACGCAAGATTTGAATTTGCCGCCATTAGTGCAGTAAAGTGTTGGCAACATAAACAAAAAACAATTCGATAGCTGATAGTTTGGGGTTAGTAAAAATGGAGCGTTACACGATAGAACAACGTGTCTTCATTATTGAACGATATTTCAAAAATAGTTAAAGCTTGGCGGCCGCAGTTCGAAAATTGCATATAAAATATGGTTGGAATAGTGTTTTTACTTCGTCAACTGTGAAGATTAATTGAAAAATTCAGGGAGACTGGATCCATTGGAGACGCCAAACACACTGGTCGTCCAAGAACAAGCCGTTCAAATGTCAATATCGAAGCAGTGCGTGAGAATGTTGGTGACAATCAAGGAACCTCAATTCGGCGTCGTGGATCAGAATTACAAATTTCAAGAAGCTCTCTATAGCGCACACTCACTAAAGATCTGTGTCTTCATGCTTACAAAATTCAATTAACGCAACAACTGAAGCCTAATGACCATGCACAGCGAGTTCGTTGAATGGATTATTGAACATCAACAAATGGATGCTGATTTTTCGAGCAACATCATCCTGAGCGATGCATATTTTCACCTTGATGGCTTTGTTAATCGCCAAAATTGCCGCTTTAGGGGTTCTGAGAACCCACATCTGATTGTCCAAAAACAAATGCATCTACAACGTGTCACTGTTTGGTGTGGATTTTGGGCTGGAGGCATAATTGGACCATATTTTTTTGAAAATGAGGCTGGTCAAGCAGTGACTGTACCGGTGCTTGATATCGCGACATGATAACACAGTTCTTTCTGCCAAAATTGGATGATACTGATGTGGCCAATATGTGGTTTCAACAAGACGGTGCCACATGCCATACAGCCCATGAAACAATTCAATTACTGCATGAGACATTTCCAGGCCGTGTACTCTCTCGTTTCGGTGATCAGAATTGGCCCCCTAGATCGTGTGATTTAACACCATGAGATATCTTTTTATGTGGTTATTTGAGATCACAGGTCTATGTCAACAGGCCCACAACCACCCGTGCATTAAAGGAGGAGATTCAACGCTGCATCAACGAAATTCAGCCTCATTTATGCAGAATGGTCATCGGAAATTTCGACAAACGAGTGCGTATGTGCAATGTGCATGCAAAGCCGTGGAGGCCATTTGCCCGATGTGTTTTTCCATAAATAACCCTGTCCTATGTACTTTATGATTCAATAAAAAAATTACAATCAAAAGACTAAAAACTGTATTTTCTATTTAATCCAAATCTCGCGTTAATTTTGAGACACCCTTTATATACTACTATATAAAATATATATACTACTAATAATTTGAAGTAAGTCACCCTAAAGATATACCAGTTTTACAAAACTGCAACTTTGCGGAGATTTTCGAATTGTTTTATTTCTAAACACTTTTGCTAAACATTTTTTTTCATATTTAAACAATATGCACTGAGAAAAAAATGGTTAAATGAACAAATTCTCTTAGTGATTACACTTTTCTTAATTTCACTACATTGTATTAAATTATGTTACTCACACTTTAATATTATTTCATTTAGAGCTGTCAACTGATACAGTCTTTCTTCGAGATTAAACTCTCGAACCCAAGAACTTTTAATCTCGACACCAATGTTTTATAATATATCATTTAAGTTATGCTTAGTTTAGCATTTTTTAATAGATAAATAATCTGTTATAATAAGTTATTTTATACTTTATCAGTGCCATTAATTGATTTTCTTGCTTATTTTTAATTTAGTTATAGTGGATTTACTTCGTTGCCACAGGATCGTTAATCACATTTCCGTCAACAACGGTGCCGTTCGCTCCGTCTCTGTTCTGCAGTTTGCGCTGATATGCTTCTCTGTCTGACACATGCTTATGCTTTATTTAGATATCATGGCATTTGCCTATTCATTTACAGCTGCTACATTTATCTTCCCATTTAATTTCCTTATACGTTTTATTATTTTCATTTTGTTTATGGTTGTATTGTCTTCAGTAACATGATCCAATAATTTTATTGGTAATTTTTAACTTATGCTATTACCTAATAAGCATTACTGATATCTTATCTGAATATCTACGCCTCTAGTAGCCAACTTAAAATACCAGTCACGAAGTGCAGTGGATAAACGTGCTTGGCTATCATCGTTAATGTTTTGTGTGATATTATATTACGTTTGATTGTGTAATTGAAAATATATAATCGCATTTACCTGTCAGTTCTGCTCTTAATGAATACGTTTTACGACCCCGCTCTCTTCAGATTATTGCTTTAATAAGTCCTACGTATTTATTAGTTCTCGGATTGACTTCCTGGAAAATTGACTTTTGCTCATGATTTTGATGAGATGTTTTCGAATTATCATAAATTATGCCTTTGCAGGATTTATGAATTTTTATTGTCAACTATAACAATAACTATTTAAAATTAATACACATTAAATAGGTGGTCTCAGGAGTTACCAGAGAAACGCTGCTTCCTGATCTGAAGATACTCATCAACCTTCTTGAATCACTGAATCACCTCTTGAAACACAGCTATAGGCACAATTACTGAGTACCTACTCCAGAAAAATGATTTATTTCATCTACAGATACATCACCAGTTCTTATTATAATATGATCTACGGCATAGAGGAATTACTTATCATTTATCACATTCATCATCAAAAAAAAAATAGGAATGTTCCTAAGGAGAAAGATATTTTTACGTACATTCATCTTTCTGGCATAGCATCTGACATAATCGTCAATGTAGTCTGCTTCTTCCAACAGCTAGCTCATTGGGAGTTAGTTTTTTCAATTTTTTCGGTTTTTTTCCAGTGCCTATAATGATATTATAAAGATATGATATTATACAACTGATCTCTTAAAATTACGTTTATCTCTAAAAACTGTTTATAAGGTTATGTAGAAATATATAAAACATGGGGAAAACCTTTTCCATTAATAAATATTAAATATACAACTACACTACTTTAGTTTTCAATGATAAATCATATTTATATTCAGTAACGCATAGGCATAACTAATAGGCATAAATAATATTTATATTCAGTAACGCATAGGTATAACACAACCATTGGTTGTGTTATACAAAAAAAGGGAAATTCATCTTTGTTGTGAAACGTTTATTTTCTGTCATGTAGTATTCATGTATTCATCAAAAACTAACTACATTAATGTATACGATAATTGCATAAATTTTACAGTTAATATCAATAATCATAATGCAATTTACAAAGCAGATATGTTTAATTTACACAATCAAAAACTATGTTCTGGAATCTGGAATTTGTCCGGAGTCCGGATCAGAGATCTGCTGCACTTAGGCCCCATTGGGCCCCTTGTGCTTCCTCCGTTAGGGAAATGTCTCCCTATACTCAAATTGGCCATAGAAGGCCAATAGTTTCATCTTCTTGTTCACATCCTCTGCAGATGGGTGTGTCACTTTGTTTCATGTTATAGAGGTGTTTCCTTACCCGGCAGTGTCCGGTTAGGATTCCTGTAACAAATCGCAGTTTACCCCTGGACATTGCCAGATAGTTCCTTGCCGTCTTTTCGCTGGGATATCTCAAAAGATTTCTGGCCAACTGACAGCTACTTGTTTCATCCCATAACGTCTTAAATTTTTTGTGGGTGTTTTCCTTTATTAATTGGAGTTTCGCTGCTACTGGTAGTGTACTTGAAGGACCAGGCCCAAGGATACTCAGGCTGGCTGCCTTCTTGGCCAGTGTGTCAGCTTCTATATTGCCGTTGCATTGATTGCCGATCTTGGTCTTTTGACCCAGCATATGCAGATGTTATTCATCTCACATGCTCTCTCAAGTGCTTGGTGACATTCCCATGTGGATCCTTTAGTTATTTTATAATTTTTCAGGGCCAGTAGTGATTGTCTACTATCTGTGCAGATTCTTATTGTCTTGCCCGTTATTTCTCTGCGAGCAATCTCTTGTGCGGCTATGGTTATACCAGGGAGTTCTGTTTGTACTACACTGGAATTTTTATCCATAGTCCACTTGCATTCGAGTCGCAGATTCCTAGAATATATACCACAGCCTGCTCCATCCTTTTTCTTTGATCCGTTCGTGAAGACATAGTTTACATCTTCAACGCCGGCCTCATCTTCACCAGTAGTATGTATGGAGTAAGGTTTATCAAAGACAAGCCGAGGCGGAATACCATCTGCACATGCCTGTACAAGGGGTATCTTTCTGACAGCCTCAGTCCACAGGCGGCTTCTGGTTTGGCCACAGCTTGCGTTTGGTAGTATGCCAACGGATTTGAGGCGAGTCATGGTAGTCAGAGCCACTTCTTCTAGATGTAGGTCTAGCGGTGGAAGACACAACATTATCTCCATTGCTCTCGTTGGTGTTGTTCGCATGGCTCCGGTTATGCTCAGACAGGCAACTCTTTGTACCTGGCATAGCTTGAGTTTTGCTGTTATTTGTTGACTCTTGGGCCACCAGACAACAGCTCCATAAGCCAACATTGGAAAAACTATGTTCTCATCTTGATAACAAAATATAGTGAATATTTTATCGTATATAAAAGTGAATATTTTATCGTAGGTGTTACTTATTATTTAGTTGAAAAATAATTTTTCGATTCTGTAGGTCATCCAGAAAACAGATCGATTAATTTATTATTATTAACAGGTTCTTAATATGACTGTATGTTTTTTTTGTATGTTCGTCACCTCAGAACTCCCTCATTTATAAATCAATTATAAAAATTCTTCATTTATTGAAAACGGGGTGTTTTGAAGAAGGGATTTCAGTTGTATCGGCATTGGATCTTGGATTCCGAAGATATACAGGGTGACTTACCAGATATACCAGAATAAATGGCGAATGGGCATATATCAACGCACTTTTTGTGCTCTAGGAAATGGCGAATGCGCCAATGTTAACATAAATTAATAACGAGGAAGGTGAATCAAGTAATAATTCAATAGCTTCTATCTTTATAATCTCTTCATCATCTGTTGACTGAAGCTTTCAGGGTCATAATCCATAGCACGATGGTTTTTCCGGAAGTGATATATTGTTTTCCTATTGGATGTATAGTAACTGTCTAGGATGTATGTCATAAAAATCGGGTAAAGGGGTAGGGAATTATACTTTTAAATTATAAAATTGTCTGTAAGACAGGTAACCTTCCCGAAGTCCAGACTTAAACCCGAACAATTTGGACGAAGATTATATATTATTTCCCATTTAATTTATTCTATACCAACGCGTTTACAGCTAGTGATTGCTGTAAATGGTGGAAAGACAAAATGTTAAATTATTTTATTATCTTTTCGATTATTAATACTTAAATTAATTTTTAATTAATCAATTACATATTTGTTTTAAAAGTTAATGGCATCTTGTTTTTTATGGCTTTTTTTTTATATTATTTGAATGATAAATGTGAATAAAAATAAGTTATTGTAGGAAATATTGTTTGTAATTTTAAAGAACTTAAAACTGAATTTTAATTTTTTACCCCTGGACCTGATTTTTATGACGCAGAAATATGACGTTTTAATATTAGGAAGAAAAATTTATTAAACTAAATATTGGTATAATTTCACTAGTTAATATTTAAATGCATATTATAATATTATATAATATATGTAATATGAGAGAACTATAAAATATGTTATGCTTTTATATAGTGGAATTCATGAGGCAACCGCTAAATTTATAGTAATACCTTCCTTCAAATACATCCTAAAGAATATTCTTTACGGCAATACTCGAGGGGTTCGTGCTGAAAGTATGCTATGACCCTTTGCAGTGGTCTTGCGAGACGTTGAAAGCGACTAACGGGTGTAAATCTACCGCTTCTATTATACCATACTGCACTCGTTTTATTTCATTTATTTTACGTCTACGAAAGTTTTTGTTAGAATAAATACATTGATTCATTAGTCTTGAATCTGCCATTATAATACTATTAGATATTACATTGCGAAATTGGGTATATCTTTATAAGATGTGGATACTCTATTAAGAGTAATAAAATTAAGTATCATTTGGTATTCATAATGGAAACGATCTTTTTTTAGCCATTCCTATATTGTGCTCGGGGTATGTCCTGCAAAAATTCAAATGATCTATTCAACTATACTTTGAATTATATTAACAGCGTTACACAAAAACCTTTTAAATTTTTCATGAAATTTTAAATATGCGTATATATTATATTGAGATAAACAAAAATCTAGAGCCTAAATAAGTACAATACGTACAATACAAGTACAAGTACAATAAGTACAATATAAGTGTAGTTCAATACAGTAAAAATAGCAAGTTATCTATTTAAATTAAATTAGTGATCAATATATATCGTATCCACTATAGTAACATGTATCGCTAGATATCGCATGTAGCCAACCGACTACGCATATCATTGGTCAGAATCTAATTTCATTATATCTAAGTTATTTATCAGCGCAAAAATCTCTATCTAGCATGGTTGCAATAGACAAGTCCCAACAAGATTTACATAATATACATAAACTGCAACAACAAGCATACATACAAGCATACATAAACTATGTCTATATTAAAAGATTAATGCGAAAGCATAGTGATACAAACGGGTTTCGAGAACGTGACTCTCGAAGCAAACTACAATGTAGATGTGACACATATTTAGAGTAATGAAATTAGTCAACAAAGGGTGAATGTGATCAGTGTATTAAGCTTCTAATTCAAAATTAAATCAAATATATTTCCAATTATAGAATATAAACGTAAAGTAAAATAAATGAAATCATAGCCATTAATATGATTGCCCAGATTATATAACATCAATAAAGGAAGAAGTTCGTATTCAAGGAAGTGCAACTGTTTTATATACAGCCTATCCGTGGTTACGAATAATGATGCAGGAGAGTTCAGCTATAGCGTTCAAAGTACGAACAGCTCCGCTAATAATTATTCATGATATTGTAAAGTTTAATTGTTAAAACATAAAGAAAATTAATTAAATTTTGAGATATAAGTGGAATCCCAAAGGGAAACGTTTTAAAAGTAAAATTCACTGCAGTATTAACTGTTTTTCGTCGAAATTACGACATAAGGAGAGTAGCGTCTCCAGGCAGCGTCCCTAGGATATAGACGAGTAGACCAAAGAGAGAAATTAAATGGCTAAGAAGATTAAATTAAAAAGGCAGTAAGTGGAGAATCTGATGATTCACAGTTTGGGAAGATCAAGGTAAATAACAGGCATATAGCAGAAAATAGCAGCGTTCCAGAGTAAGGCAGTGTTCCAGTATATGGCAGCAGGCGTGTTAGCCACGTTCTAATAATATAGCAGCGTTCCGGCAGAGGGCAGCAGCAGAATCCAGCATTATCAACAAACCAGTTAAGTGAAATTAGTGACCAGTGTTGTGCTTCGAAAAGAAAAAGGATTAAAAGGAAAATGAGGAAGAGGATTATAAGGAAAAAATAAATTTATAATATGTGATGGTCAAGATGTGATAGTTTCAAGTGTAATTATAAAAAATCAAATATTATGAATCAATCTGATTGAAGTAGAAGAAAGAAATAGGTAACCAGGAAGTTACATTGTTTTTACAACAAGGCATTTCCGCAGCAACAACAAAGAGTCCAGTTACGCGGTTAACGGTTTAATTCACGTTTAAAAATTAATGCAATTTTTTGAGCCACAGTGTACATGAATAATGCATCTATATTCGTACAGTACATTAATTGCACTATGCAAACCAATCAATTATACTAGCCTGCGTAAGTGCGCACGTGCATTAAAAATTTATAGCTATGCATCCTCTGCAGGCTCATTAGCAGGTAGTTAAGAAAATTGCGTCTGCAACGTATTCTTATTCAGTACTGAATATTAAAACTTGTTCCCCACTTTTTGGTCTTGTTAGTTGCTTTCATTGATGACTCCTTTGTTGGTCATGTCCATTCATGCCTGCGAGCAAGGCAAATTACTCGTGTTAAAAACAATACTCACGCATGCAGTTAGAATATATTAATACTTAATAAGCGGTATGAGTGGGAGTAGGTATATTTAGAGGCCCAATTATTTATTGAAATGGTATAAACCATTTTATCTGTTGCTAATAATAATATTAATAAACACCTTGTGTGCGAAATTAATAGATCTGTACTTAGATTGTTATGCGATTCGATAAGGGCGATGATTTATCTAAAAGCATAATAGAGAATTTTTGCAGTGCTAGATTATAATCATTGCAAAAAAAATATCAAATTATTTTCTGTTTGAGGTGAAATATTTCTTAGTTTACTATTTCTCAGTAATAAACATTATTACTGTTCCGATTTATTTACTTAAATACACTGACGGACATAAAAAGTGGCGCACCTAGATTTTGTTCAATGTTCAATAACTTTTAAACCAGCGTATCGATTTTGATAATTTTTTTTTGTTTGAAAGGGCGATTCTTGCGGATGACTATTTTGTAATTGGCTTTCCATAAAAAATGTATTTTTTAATATGTAACAGCCTTTGAAAACCGATTATGATTTTGACACGAAATTTGGTTGTCGCTGTGGAGTGTAATTTTATTTCTATTGAATTCTTAGGTTGGTCACGGTGTTTACAATTCTTTTTTCAATATCGATACCTTATTGGCAAAACATCGTAATTGACATTTTTTACGAAAACGGGATTTTGGTAATATCGTAACGGTCTAGTCTTGGACGAGTCCTCGGCAAGGTATTGTAAGCCAATTTTACTTAATACAAACATAAATTAATAATAAATCTTATCGCAAGGAACAAGAAAACGTGTGGTCATTTTAAAGAAGACCACTAAAGTATTGTAAGCATCAACAACGCCCGGCAGACTATCGTAAGATCCGATCACGTGGTACAAATTTTGTTGCTTACAATGCGAATTTGAACCTTACGTTATTTCTGTTGTTTCGAAGGAAGAGTACACGTAAGTAACATGCTTTCTTAATTTTTCTATTATTCTTTGATGAATATTTAAGAGCACTAGTTTAATTATGTCAATAACTTTTCCATAATACTTTACCAATTCCTTAGCAACATATTTATGATATTTTACTAGTATATATTACTAATTCGGTGAAAAACATAACATAACCTAATCTCGTGTGGTCTGTTTCACGAATTTATTGTGTTGAGCATCACACAATAAAATTTAGTAGTTAACAGTCGGCTTACTTACTAAACTTTGATTTATATAAAAATATAATTATACATTGTGTCCATAAAGTCAGATATAAATTCATTATTAGCTTAATAAATAATATTATTGAAAATTCCCAAAACAGGTCGATTTTCTATTTTAATTTACTTCTTTTTTCACATAACTTAATATACAGGGTAACCTATCTTCGAGTAATGACGTCATCACCGTTTTTTTGTTTTTAAATGGAATTCTCCAGTTTTTTCTTCCAATTTCCGTATGTCCCTTGTTGAGCTGATTTTAAAAATGTATAACAAGTTGCTTCAAATTGGTATATGGTGAGCAACAAAACCAAAATTACAAGTTAATAATAATATTTGCCCCTCAGCAATAAGGGACATCCAAAAATTGGGGTGTTCCATTTAAAAAAACCGGTGATGACGTCTTTACTTGAAGGTCACTCTGTATATTAAATTATTATATAAAAAAAATAGTAAATTATATGCGTGACTTTATGGACGCACTGTATACAACGTGTTTCTAAATTGAGTACCTGTTCAAAATTTCCTAAGAGGTTTCAAAATAAGAAACCAAAGAGACTTTTCACTCAGAAGTTATGTATAGCTGTCCAAATGAAAAAGGATTTAGAGACTTTATGCACCAAAAATACCTACAAAATATCAACAAGAGTACATAGAAATGAAGACCTCGAATTCGCTTCCAGATGTCCTACCGGAGACGGATATCGAAGACAGTGAACAAGAAGACTGATTTAAGATAATTTTTTATTTAGTTTTTTAATGTTTGATTTCAATAAAAAATATAAATTATTTTTATGCATAAGTATATCAATTTATTTTTTGATTGTACGTATCGTAAAAAATTATTATAAATTTCTATACATAAAAACAATACAGTTATTGGAAAAATCAATACTATCGTTAATATCGTAAATATAATTCAATAACTACCAGATTATCATAAGGGTTGACCTTACGATAATATTCTAACAATTCACTTTTTTGCATCTGGGACAATTACTGTAAGTATCATTTACTAACAAAATATTATTCAACCAAAAAAACTAAACATGTCATTAAGAATGTACCCCAAAAACCATGGTACTAGAATTTTACCAGGATTGGAAATTGATTTATTAAAATAACAAAAAAACATGTCTCCTGTGAAATTTGCTGCTTGTAACTTACGATGTTCTGCAAATAAGGTATCGATATGCTCTTTCTTGAATCACCTTTCTAGCCCCTTCAGCAACGAAGATGCGACATTTTAGATGAAACGGTGTTATTAAGTTTGATATTCAACAAGGAGGCCGTGGAGCTGAAAATGTCTAAAAAGTTCATCGTTTAAGAAATGTTTAGCGTTTTCGATTACGGACGCTGAAATAATTGTTACTTACAAGTACAAACAACATCAAAAAGAAATAACAAACAAAGAATTATTCGACATTTTAGTAAAACGACTGTAATTATTAATGATTAAAACAATAAACTTAAAAAATAACTGAACAACAAACTAACTAATAACGAGTATTTCCTCCTCTGGCTGCTATAACAGCTTCCATACGCCTAGGCATGCTTTCAATCAAATTTGTGATAGTGATTTGAGGGATGTTGTCCCATTCTTCTGTAAGAGCAATCCTCAATTCATTCAGATTCTCTGGGTTGCGTCTACTAACACGTTGTCCCAATTCATCCCATAAATGCTCAATGGGATTCATATCAGGGCTTTTAGCAGGCCACGGCATACGATTAATTCCGACATCGTTTAAAAATTGTGTTATCATCACTGCTATATACGGTCGTGCATTATCTTGCATTAAGAGGAATTCTTCGCCAATGTAAGGTGGAAATGGGACATGTTCATTCAAGATCTCTATGTATCTAACTGCATTTAGAGATTGCAGTGGTGGAAACACAAATAATTCTGTACGGGCATCGCTGGTAATTCCACCCCATACCATTCGTGAACCACCGCCAAAACTCTCCCTTTCACTGAACATACCATCCTCGTATCTTTCCCCACGCCGTCTCCAAACCCACCGACGCCCGTCTACTGATCTCAACATGAATCTTGATTCGTCAGTGAATAAAACTTGAGACCATTGCAACTCATTCCAAACAAGATGAATTCGAGCAAAATCCAAACGAGCTACTCGATGTCGTCGAAGTAATCGCATTCCAATAGCAGGTCTCCTTGCGATAAAACCGAGACTCCTGAATCTCCGACAAATTGTTCCATCTGACACAACGAGAAACAGTTGTGTCAGATCGAACAATTTAGCGTTTCTTAAATTTCGGTTAGTGATCACAGCTGTTTGATAGGGATTCCTCGATATTTGCAGACCAATAAATCGATCGTCAATATTTTGCATAATCCTGGAACTACCCGAACCTGGACGTCTGCTGTATTGGCCCGTTTCTCGGTAGCGCTGGATCGCTCTTCGGACAGTTGTTTCTGGTAGACCAAAAATACGAGCTGCATATCTTTGACTCCTTCCATCTTCTACCAAAGCCACAACTCTAGCTACTTGAATTGGACTAATTTGCACTGGCATTTTATTTTAGAACGTTAACTGATTTTTTTTCACGAAAATTTCAACTGAATCTTTTGACGTTTCAGTGTTAACCGTTACCTTGTTAAATATCAAACTTAATAACACCGTTTCATCTAAAATGTCGCATCTTCGTTGCTGAAGGAGCTAGAGAGGTGATTCAAAAAAGAGACCATTGAAAAACGAATGGTAAACACCTAAGAATTCAATACAAATAAAATTTCATTCCACAGCGACATTCAAATTTCGTGTCAAAATCATAATCGGTTTTTAAAGGCATATTAAAAAATACATTTTTTATGAGAAGCCAATTTCTCAGGAAATAGGTGTTTTGGTGATTCTTATGTTTTCATCCATATCTAAGAAATATGCCCATCCATATTATGACACGATGTTTTCCTTTGCAGCTGTTTTCTAGCTTAGGCTAAACTTTTCTACAAAATAATTTGTGCTGCTTGTGGTCTAGGAAAAGTGGGTGCACGATCTTGGTTCTTCGAGTATTTATGCAAACTAGTTACAAGTGCACAGCCCCAACTTGTTGCATCGAAAATGGTAGATTAACTATAATTTCTCCACAGCCTAAAGGTAGGATTTCCTAGCAGCGTCGAAACGTATGCGTCTGACGCATCCGTTTTGATACGTTTCGACGCTATTTCAGCATGTTCAATATTAGATATTGTGTGAGAAACAATATGGAAGACGCTGTGTTGAAGTGGTTGCTGTTAGAAGAAGAAGAGAATAAGGAAATGTTGTTATTAAATGTTGCAATAAAACCACAGAAACACCTGAAAGAGAATTGTTTAAAGGGAGAATCAAGGAAGGCTACGGAAATTTACTGATAAGAGGTCATTTGAGCTGTGAAGATGATACATTCAGACAGTTTTTTCGGTTAAATATGCAGCAGTTTCATTTTCTCTTAAATCTTCCGAGATTTTTTTCCATGTATTTTCTCTTTGTTTGTAGTCTTTATGGTCTATGTGTCCACTGTCATACACAGCTGGGTGGGTATTCAGCTACATATTCTATTAGTTGTTCGTACTGTTCAGCAGAAAATGGAACAATTTTATGCATTTCGTTTTTTATGCATGCGCTTCGACCTACCTTAACACTGATGTTTTCTGGGGTTCCTTTCTTGAGAGGAGTCTTCCTTCTTTATTCCTTCTTGAGTGATGGTTTCGTTCTTTGTTCTTTCTTCAGTGACGGTGTCTTGCTTTGTTCTCTCTTGAGAGTCGGTTTCTTTCTTTGTTCTTTCTTGAAATCTTGGCCTCTTGCTTCTTAATTCGTTAATTAACTTACATCTAAGGTGTCGGTGAAGAGGCTAGGCTAGATATCCTGAATTGATTCGCCTTTTTGTGACGTGATCTTCATGATTAGCTTTTCTTAACTAACTGGGCTGATTGCCCAGTGACGTCAGCGACGTATCGGAAATTCCACTTCGTTACATACTATTCAAAATCGTATTCTTAAAATCAAGAGACATACAATTTTACATGCAATGATGATACATGTAAGTAAGTTCCTATTCCTTGTAATTATATTTAAACACGACTAGCAGCAACTTTCCAAAAAACTCCGTAGATTTCACTATTTTCCAAATAAATGATATCTCTTGCAGATTCTGTTGCATTTTAGATTGGATTAGAGAAGACCATAGTTATCGGGCAAGCCCTGCAATAATTTCGTCCGTGAACGTATTTATTATATCCGCTATAAGTATTGAATCAATAAAGAACGCACAAACAACTTTGATTTAAAGGACGGAAGCAACTAACTACAAAATAAGGGCATGAAGAATGTTGGTTGGGAAATTGGCATGCATTCCGAGGGATATTGAGAGGCGGCTTAAAATAGTTCTTTGTTGAATTTTAATTTAATCGAAATTCAATTGAAAACAATTCCAATAAAACCGTTCTAAAATTACTTACGGAATGAAATCCGGAATATAATTACATTGATTCACTTTTGTGAAATGTGATTGGTAAAAGTAAATGGCATAATTTCTGAAAAATGTTCATGTATTACGTAAATGAATTACCTACTTTTACATTATGTTTTAAACGTTATGATTTTCGATAGCGAACTGTTATACGAATAGAGTATTTTAAAATATATAAATTCATAACTCGAAATATGTGTAAAATTTATTGAAACTGTTATGTTTGCATATAATATTTTCCTTGTACTCTGGCGGCCATTTGAAAGTGCACGACTCTTATATCAGATTTCGTTATATTTGATCTTTGTAAAACTGACTTTGAAATTTGAGGTTCATATGATGTGTCATTATGACATTCACAATTGTCTAATTATTACTTATCAAAATAAAAAAGTGTATTATTATTTTACCAAAAAAATTCCAAATTAACAAAGAACGTCCCAAAAATGTTCAAAATAAACTAAATTATAAAAATTAAGTAACTTAAAACTACAAAACTCCAACGCGAGTAGGTCTGTATAAAATTAATATTTCGTCCAGGCGCCATTTGAGTCTATTACACCTTGCAATCGACGTCTCATTAATGAAACAAGTGTCCTCGTGTAATCGTTGATATTGTCCCAAGCATCTTCAATTGTTCCTCACAGTTCTTCGGCATATGCTGGGCGGAAATGTCTATTACCAGGTCTATTATAAATATTCTTAACAATCATCGACCATGCATTTTCAATTGGGTTTAGGTCGGGCGACTTTGAGGGCCAAGGTAGCACGTTCATGTTGTGTTCATTAATCCAGTTAGTTACAATTCTTGATGTATGAATTGAGCAATTATCTTTCTGGAAAATAAAATTCTGAGGATACAAGATAGTGACGGACGGCAGCATAATATTGTCCAATATACGTATGTAACTCTGTCCGATAAGGCGCTCTCCTATCCTCCAGCAAACACCGGGACCTAGGGAACTTATCCACGCCCAAACATTGATGGAAAAACGTCCACTCCGGTCGGTAGGTTTAATATACCTCGCTACATACCTCGAATTCTGAGGTCGGTAGACGCGGATGGAACCATCATGACATGACTGAAAGACCTTTTCGTCGGAAAATATGACATTATTCCAAAAGTCGTCGGGCCTACCGACAAACTGGTTCGCAAAATTAAGACGTTGTTCTTTATGACTTGGCTCCAAAAATACCTTCTTTGCTGTAACTATAATTTCTCCACAGCCTAAAGGTAGGATTTCCTAGCAGCGTCGAAACGTATGCGTCTGACGCATCCGTTTTGATACGTTTCGACGCTATTTCAGCATGTTCAATATTAGATATTGTGTGAGAAACAATATGGAAGACGCTGTGTTGAAGTGGTTGCTGTTAGAAGAAGAAGAGAATAAGGAAATGTTGTTATTAAATGTTGCAATAAAACCACAGAAACACCTGAAAGAGAATTGTTTAAAGGGAGAATCAAGGAAGGCTACGGAAATTTACTGATAAGAGGTCATTTGAGCTGTGAAGATGATACATTCAGACAGTTTTTTCGGTTAAATATGCAGCAGTTTCATTTTCTCTTAAATCTTCCGAGATTTTTTTCCATGTATTTTCTCTTTGTTTGTAGTCTTTATGGTCTATGTGTCCACTGTCATACACAGCTGGGTGGGTATTCAGCTACATATTCTATTAGTTGTTCGTACTGTTCAGCAGAAAATGGAACAATTTTATGCATTTCGTTTTTTATGCATGCGCTTCGACCTACCTTAACACTGATGTTTTCTGGGGTTCCTTTCTTGAGAGGAGTCTTCCTTCTTTATTCCTTCTTGAGTGATGGTTTCGTTCTTTGTTCTCTCTTCAGTGACGGTGTCTTGCTTTGTTCTCTCTTGAGAGTCGGTTTCTTTCTTTGTTCTTTCTTGAAATCTTGGCCTCTTGCTTCTTAATTCGTTAATTAACTTACATCTAAGGTGTCGGTGAAGAGGCTAGGCTAGATATCCTGAATTGATTCGCCTTTTTGTGACGTGATCTTCATGATTAGCTTTTCTTAACTAACTGGGCTGATTGCCCAGTGACGTCAGCGACGTATCGGAAATTCCACTTCGTTACATACTATTCAAAATCGTATTCTTAAAATCAAGAGACATACAATTTTACATGCAATGATGATACATGTAAGTAAGTTCCTATTCCTTGTAATTATATTTAAACACGACTAGCAGCAACTTTCCAAAAAACTGTTGGTTGGGAAATTGGCATGCATTCCGAGGGATATTGAGAGGCGGCTTAAAATAGTTCTTTGTTGAATTTTAATTTAATCGAAATTCAATTGAAAACAATTCCAATAAAGCCGTTCTAAAATTACTTACGGAATGAAATCCGGAATATAATTACATTGATTCACTTTTGTGAAATGTGATTGGTAAAAGTAAATGGCATAATTTCTGAAAAATGTTCATGTATTACGTAAATGAATTACCTACTTTTACATTATGTTTTAAACGTTATGATTTTCGATAGCGAACTGTTATACGAATAGAGTATTTTAAAATATATAAATTCATAACTCGAAATATGTGTAAAATTTATTGAAACTGTTATGTTTGCATATAATATTTTCCTTGTACTCTGGCGGCCATTTGAAAGTGCACGACTCTTATATCAGATTTCGTTATATTTGATCTTTGTAAAACTGACTTTGAAATTTGAGGTTCATATGATGTGTCATTATGACATTCACAATTGTCTAATTATTACTTATCAAAATAAAAAAGTGTATTATTATTTTACCAAAAAAATTCCAAATTAACAAAGAACGTCCCAAAAATGTTCAAAATAAACTAAATTATAAAAATTAAGTAACTTAAAACTACAAAACTCCAACGCGAGTAGGTCTGTATAAAATTAATATTTCGTCCAGGCGCCATTTGAGTCTATTACACCTTGCAATCGACGTCTCATTAATGAAACAAGTGTCCTCGTGTAATCGTTGATATTGTCCCAAGCATCTTCAATTGTTCCTCACAGTTCTTCGGCATATGCTGGGCGGAAATGTCTATTACCAGGTCTATTATAAATATTCTTAACAATCATCGACCATGCATTTTCACTTGGGTTTAGGTCGGGCGACTTTGAGGGCCAAGGTAGCACGTTCATGTTGTGTTCATTAATCCAGTTAGTTACAATTCTTGATGTATGAATTGAGCAATTATCTTTCTGGAAAATAAAATTCTGAGGATACAAGATAGTGACGGACGGCAGCATAATATTGTCCAATATACGTATGTAACTCTGTCCGATAAGGCGCTCTCCTATCCTCCAGCAAACACCGGGACCTAGGGAACTTATCCACGCCCAAACATTGATGGAAAAACGTCCACTCCGGTCGGTAGGTTTAATATACCTCGCTACATACCTCGAATTCTGAGGTCGGTAGACGCGGATGGAACCATCATGACATGACTGAAAGACCTTTTCATCGGAAAATATGACATTATTCCAAAAGTCGTCGGGCCTACCTACCGTACAAACTGGTTCGCAAAATTAAGACGTTGTTCTTTATGACTCGGCTCCAAAAATACCTTCTTTGCTGCCGCATAATTTCGTAACTCTGAACCCTTCACCCGCCGCCTTGCAGACCTCACAGATCCAGGAAACTCCGTTTCGAAACAGGCCGTCACTGCTGTTTCAAAGGGATTCGTTCTAAGATGGTCTAGGAAGAGGTTGTCTTGCTCCACAGTGCTTATTTTACGACGCCCTCCGCCGTGGACCTAGCGAACGTTTCCTACAGCATTCCATTTTTGTTTGAGTTTGAATATACAACTCTTACTCACATTTAGCTCATCTGCAACTGCCTGTAATGACCAATCATTTTCAAGCAATGTAACAGCTCGTATTTTTTCAGGTTCATTTAACCGCGGCATTTTAAAACTATAAAGTGGTTTGTAAATTACGGACTTAATTACTGACATTTGTTTGAAGTTTCAAATAAGTGTCAAAATGAAATATAAAAAGATCACATTACAACATCAAAAAAAATCGTGCACTCAAATGGCCGCCAGCGTACTTATGCATTAACGTATAATCCAGTTAGTGTTTATTATTATCGGTGAAGACGAGACGCGTATGGGAAAGCAGGTAGTTGGTCTCTGGTGTGTGCGAGTAACTAGTGTTTGACGTCAAATTTCCCAGGTTAGTAAATATAATTTGTAATGTTTATTATGCAATTTGTTAAGTCGAGAATTACCGCCATCATTTTATTAAAATTGTCCGTGTTATATTTTGTTTTTGAACTATGAATAATTATGATATGTTATGCATAAACTATGAACATTTTACTTGTTTATTTAGTGTGTTCAGCTCATGCTGTTTTAAGATTATTGTTGTTGGCCTTTTTGTTCCATTCATGACTACGAGTAGGTTTTTCGTACTTGTGTGTGTTTTGCTTATAACAGTGACTTAATTGCCGCTTATTGTATGAGAACACGCTAGTTGCCTCCTGTATGGGACCTCAGTACCTTCTGACGAATGTCGGCTAACTAACAACAAACTCTTTAGTTTTATATCTTGAGAATGATTGTAGGTTAAAACACAAGTACGGGAACCCTTGTAAGTTTTCATTTTACTTTCACCTAAATGTCCAACAGCATTATTGCGATTCCTTTGAATAGAGATCGAGGGTTTCTCTGCCGTGCTCTTTCCCCTCGTGAATTCAAGGCTGAGTACGGCATGTACTTATTTTATATTGTTCATAAATTGATTACCTGTTTAAATAAATAAGTAGGTGTTTTAAAATGCTTAGTCTTTTCTTTTTCATCTCAAAACTCCCGCTTTTCGTTAGTAACCTGCATCTCGGACCGGGTTAATTTAAATTAAATACAACGTAGGATAGGTATTTTTCCTTTTGACGATCACGTACCCCGGCCATGTGTTTCTCTGATTATTATGTTGAACCGACCCGGGTTGGTTACATTACACTACTCATTACACCAATCACCTCATCATCATCTTTATCACCATCATCCTCATCAGTGTTTTTAAATCGAACTGGTGCTTAAAACATTATCTATTAGCATGAAATAGTCGATATAATCGCAGAGGTTTCTACTAAACTAAAACAAAGAGAACACGATGCCGCGCCGTTTGATTTTTTAAAATCGATCAATATTTAGGGAAAATTAAACATGTTTCCACATGACTTTGAGCCTGGCCCCCTGCACTTCCGTTCTCGTGCTGCGTAGTAAAAACTTTGGAGTCCCCATCCGATTTTGATCTAGTTGGGCTAAAATCAAAGATAGAAAAAAAATCTGTCGACTGGTAAAAAAAATATTTCCCCCACCCCCTTTGGTTAGGCCACACACTATACGCCTGAGAATATTCGATTATGGGTCTGCCCCTGCCATGAATATGTTCATTAATTATAAAAAGTATTTGAGATTAAGTTTTTGTTTTCTTGAAAAACTGTGGGCAGATCGAACCACATAGTAAGTAAGATAGTAGAGTATTAGTATATTAGATAGACAGTGCTTAAATAGAAAACCCGCTATAATATTGTATTCACAAATTAGTAGTCATACATATTAAATATTATTTCCTTTTTTTTCCTTTCGTTATCCTCCTGATCTTATCCATAATATTTAATAAAAGCTGTGAAATAGTGCCACTTCTAGAGAACAAATGGTGAGTACAATATTATACTTGTAAAAGTGTTATTCGATACAGTCCATTGTTTAGACAAAATAATATAGTAGAACTAGCAATAATAGTTACCACCCTTCTTTCATACCGGAAACACCGTTTAAAAACGGGCAAATCATTTATTTGCACGCTAGGCGTTTCTTTCTAACAACAAAATATTCGCTAATGCCATCGTATAGCGTATGAAGAAGCGAGGAATAAGCCGTTTGATTTTTTAAGATCAGTTAATACTCATAGAAGTTATGGGCATTTTAAAAATTTTAATTTTACCCCTCTCCCCCCCCCCCCCTTCCTAATTATCCCATCATCCACAACCTGCGGCCCCGTAATTCCTTCATAATTGCTCTCCCACAAAAAGGAATTGAGCCTCCAACTCCACTCCCCCTCCCCCCAATGAAAAATGAATTCGGATTTTCTTATCTTCGCAACTACGATTCGCGATATCTCGCGAAATAATTGTCCGATTTCGATCCACTTTAAATGAGCGTGTGTGTTATGTCGCAGTCTTCACTTTCTATGGAACTTTTTTCTTGTAAAGTCAAAATCCGCCGAGATATGCATTAAAAACGATTATCCCATGCTTTTAATTGATCGTTTCCCGCTCCCCCCCATTGACCTAAAAAAAATTGAATTTCAGTTGTCTGTTTTTGATACCCAGATCCACTCCACTAGTAATTTAAGACAAATTACGAGGCAGATTCCTTTTCCCAAAACACCTTCAATTTTCTCTTCTACTTGAATACAGATTCTAATTAATTGCGATTACCTTAATATCCATTCAAGTGTAATGTAGAATGTGTACTAATACTACAGCCATAATTACACGCAAAATGGCACATCTTTAGGTCCCTCAAATCCCTTAATATACTGGCGTATTAATGCAGGTATTTGATAATCTCAAACGGAAATATGACACAATTTTATTCTTTAAAAATGTTATCCATATAGATGTATTTGTACCCGAAGGCCTTATTGGCAAGCCGCATATGTGGAAACCACATATCTTGTTAAAATCTGGAATTGTCTCAAGATTCCTGTTTTCAAATATTTATATAGTAAATGCTTTCACCTAAATCCGTTTCCTACGACTCCCTTACATGTTTGTCTTGTTCTCTACTTTTGTGTCCCAAAAGGTATCGTTACGGGTCACAAACGTTGTACCTTTCGCCTATGGTGAGGTATATTGAGACATAAAATTATGTGTTCAACTAGTCATGGAACATTAGAACGAGAATATGATAAGAATAGTATTTTTTCAACAAATATTGATAAAGCTAAAAATTTTAAATTGATTACTATAGAAATAAACATTATAATTTCTGCGTTATAATTTCTTATTGGTATAATTGTGTATTATCGAAATTGTATAAGTTAACTTAACCAAATTGGATGTTCTGATTGGGTAAAGATCCTACGAAGAAAAGAATCACTGCGAGAGGAACAAATAAATAAATACCAAATTTATCTTCAGTTAGGAAATAGTATGTAAAATCATTAGGTACTCCACAGTCTGCTAGTTTTGCGTTATTATTACGTACCTTTTATTAAAATATAGCTATCTAATATTAATAGAAATTATTATCATTAGTCATTAGTCATTTAATTATTTTCACCATTTTCGCCATAGTTAAAATGGATTATTATTCTTACTGCATCCATGGTGTTTATTCAATACAGCAATATTTGCTCAAGTAGTGAAATTATTCCAAGTAAACAGATAGCTGTTTCTGTCGCTTTGTAAATGCCCGAAGCGTTTTGTTTATCCTAGCTGCAAGTACAAGGGAGAACCGTTTTATATGCACCCTTCTTCGTCCAATTGTATCATCTCATCGTTATTACTCGATTACGAACCGCTTGTCTTTGTCGCTTTTTTTCAAGTGTTTCGTATATGAATATGAGCAAAACGAGGAGTAATATGACGAAGCATTTATCATCGTTGTAAGGGGGCATGCCAGAAAAATAAAAATAGAGCAAATAAAAGGGATAATTGGTTAATTAATGTACTTGCAGTTTTTAACATTGGAAATGTTTATGTTTTTGTATGGAGGCCGAGTTAGAAGTTTTCGTTCAAAGCCAAAAGACAGCGGTGTCGCGATCGAGTGACGCAATACATATAGATATCGCAGCGCTCGGCCTTCTAGCGGCGTGAAGAGTACTGGGGAGTGCGGAGTATTCAGTGCAGTTATATTGGGAGAGGTAGCGCATTACTAGTAGTGATGGGAATCATCGGGATATTTTCATAATCATAATTATAATTTTCATAAATTTAATAATTCGAGATATATAAACGAATTTATTTAGCATGAACTGATAAAAATTCGAGTTGTTTAATCTAATTTGTAGTATATACAACATGAGTAGGTTCCTATAATGAATTATGATAGCCAAAGGAAAATGAAATCATAAATCACTAAATAAAAGATGCTGATATAGCCAATGAGCGGCGGCGTTTTAAAAATGTACATTCGGCAGCATACACATTTAAAATAGTAAACTGATGAATTTGAATAATGAATTTATTATTTGAATTGTTTTTTATTTAAAGTTTTTTAAATGAAAAAATGTCGAAAAAATCATGTTTTCAATACGGGGTGGTCACAAATTACAAAATCTCAAAAAATGTTTAGTTTTCGGAAAAACGCTATTATTTATAATAGTTTTGCTTACCTAAAGTAATGTCGACAAAAATTATGTTTATTATACGGGGTGGTCAAAAATTACAAAATCTTAAAATTCGGTAAGAGTAGAGTTTGTACTTTTTGATCACCACGTATAAAATTTTACATGTTATGTCTATAAATGTTATTGTCTATAAAAGTTTGTATTTGCCCAAAAAATAGTAATGACGTCCACAAAAATCATATTTTTTATACGGGATGGTAACAATTTACAAAATCTCAAAAAATTCGGAAAAACGCCCGATTTTCCCGGTTTTCGGAAAAACGCCATTATTTATAAAAGTTTTTACTGAAAATAGTCATGACGTACGTAATGACGACAAAAATCATATTTTCTATACGGGGTGGTCAAAAATTACAAAATCTCTAAAAATGTTTAGTTTTCGGGAAAACGCTATTAATTATAAAAGTTTTTGCTTGCCTAAAGTAATGTCGACAAAAATTATGTTTATTATACGGAGTGGTCAAAAATTACAAAATCTTAAAATTTGGTAAGAGCAAAAATGTTTGCAAAAATTTATGTTTTTAAATTTTTTGCAAATCAGATAGTAGAGAGCTACACTTTCACAAAGTTTCGTGAAAAACGATTTGTTGACACGAAGATATGAGCGCTTCAAAAAATCGCGATTATTGACAATATTTTGCAAATAAGTAATTTATTTTAAATTTTTTTACACAGATTATCACAGATCAATCCGTATTTAATTCACTGACGGACATAAAAAGTGGCGCACCTAGATTTTGTCCCAAATTTGATGTTCAATAACTTTTAAACTTTTTAACTTTGGCTTTCCATAAAAAATGTATTTTTTAATATGTACAGCCTTTAAAACCCGATTCTGATTTTGACGCGAAATTTGATTGTCGCTGTGGAGTGAAATTTTAGTTGTATTGATTTCTTGGGTTGGACACGGTGTTTACCATTCTTTTTTCAATATTCTCTTTTTTGAATCACGTCTCTACCCCCTTCAGCAACGAGGATGCGACATTTTAGATGAAACGGTGTTATTAAGTTTGATATTCAACAAGGAGGCCGTGGAGCTGAAAATGTCTAAAAAGTTCATCGTTTAAGAAATGTTTAGCGTTTTCGATTACGGACGCTGAAATAATTGTTCCTTACAAGTACAAACAACATCAAAAAGAAATAACAAACAAAGAATTATTCGACATTTTAGTAAAACGACTGTAATTATTAATGATTAAAACAATAAACTTAAAAAATAACTGAACAACAAACTAACTAATAACGAGTATTTCCTCCTCTGGCTGCTATAACAGCTTCCATACGCCTAGGCATGCTTTCAATCAAATTTGTTATAGTGATTTGAGGGATATTGTCCCATTCTTCTGTAAGAGCAATCCTCAATTCATTCAGATTCTCTGGGTTGCGTCTACTAACAGGTTGTCCCAATTCATCCCATAAATGCTCAATGGGATTCATATCAGGGCTTTTAGCGGGTCACGGCATACGATTAATTCCGACATCGTTTAAAAATTGTGTTATCATCACTGCTATATGCGGTCGTGCATTATCTAGCATTAAGAGGAATTCTTCGCCAATGTAAGGTGCAAATGGGACAACATGTTCATTCAAGATCTCTATGTATCTAACTGCATTTAGAGATTGCCGTGGTGGAAACACAAATAATTCTGTACGAGCATCGCTGATAATTCCACCCCATACCATTAGTGAACAACCGCCAAAACTCTCCCTTTCACTGAACATACCATCCTCGTATCTTTCCCCACGCCTTCTCGAAACCCTCCGATGCCCATCTACTGATCTCAACATGAATCTTGATTCGTCAGTGAATAAAACTTGAGACCATTGCAACTCATTCGAAACAAGATGAATTCGAGCAAAATCCAAACTAGCTACTCGATGTCGCCGAAGTAATCGCATTCCAACAACTGTTCCTCGTGCGTTTCTTAAATTTTGGTTTGTGATCACAGCTGTTTGATAGGGATTCCTCGATATTTGCAGACCAATAAATCGATCGCCAATATTTTGCATAATCCTACCCGAACCTGGACGTCTGCTGTATTGGCCCGTTTCTCGGTAGCGCTGGATCGCTCTTCGGACAGTTGTTTCTGGTAGACCAACAATACGAGCTGCATATCTTTGACTCCTTCCATCTTCTACCAAAGCTACAACTCTAGCTACTTGAATTGGACTAATTTGCACTGGCATTTTCTTTTAGAACGTTAACTTAATTATTTTTTTTTCACGAGAATTTCAACTGATTCTTTTGACGTTTCAGTGTTAACCGTTACCATAGCCTCCTTGTTAAATATCAAACTTAATAACGTTTCATCTAAAATGTCGCATCTTCGTTGCTGAAGGGGCTAGAGAGGTGATTCAAAAAAGAGAATATTGAAAAAAGAATGGAAAACACCGTGACCAACCTAAGAATTCAATACAAATAAAATTTCACTCCACAGCGACATTCAAATTTCGTGTCAAAATCATAATCGGTTTTTAAAGGCTGTACATATTAAAAAATACATTTTTTATGGAAAGCCAATTACAAAATAGTCATCCGCAAAAAAATTATCAAAATCGATAGGATGGTTTAAAAGTTATTCAACATCAAATTTCGGACAAAATCTAGGTACGCCACTTTTTATGTCCGATGGTTTAATTCTACAACTTTTGTATAAAACTTTTTTCATTGTCTGGCACCATGACAGAGTAAAATGGATAAAACCGTTTTTGGCCAACTCTGGACACAATTTACTATGGGACCTGGAGGTGTCAGTTGTTTGTATATTGGTTTATTGAATTCTACGGAAAATTTCGGATTTTTTACATATTTTTGTTTACTGTATCTCCACTTAAAGATCCAAATCCGTAAGCAGACTGCACTAGTATTCGAAACAACTCGAAAGCATCGGTATATTATGTTTCATATATGATGTTATCATTTCCAATGTCTCCGATAGCTGCAAGGATTGCGAAATCTGTCAATTTTTTTTGTTCGGGCAGTTGTGGCTCACCGACTAAATCGTACAAATAGTTTTATTTTTATTATAATCTTCGCTGCGAAGTCGAAGGATATATTGAATTTGGTCGGGTTAAAACTAAAATCGCCATTATGTTCGTCATCAAAAGCACTCACAACTCCAACATCAAATTAAAAAAAAATTCAAAATGTCCGTCTGTCTGTCAAAATGTCCGTCAGGATTCACAGTCGAGGGGTACCGGATTCACACCCCACCGATACCACATCTCGTTTAAATTCGAATTACTTTTTTAAAATGTTTTAAATTATTTATTTTTTAAGTATCTCTTAAGTATTTTTTTAAGTATTTTTAAGTATTTTTAAGTATTTTTAAGTATTTTTAAATATTTTTAAGTATTTTTAAGTATTTTTAAGTATTTTTAAGTATTTTTAAGTATTTATCAGTATCGGATTTTGGGGTAGCAGATCAAGATTTTTTTGTCAAAATGTTCAAGTTACCACGGCGCCGGCGCGGCGGCTCGAAAATGTCGTACATTTTTGCCATTTATTGTCCAAACATTTTTGCAAAATAAATACTCAAAATGGCTCACGATTTTGCCATTTATGGTGCGATGAGACTTAGAATATATGGGTTTTTGGGATAGCAGATCATTTTGTAGTCAAAATAAATATTCAAGGTGACTGCTGACTATTTTCGGCATTAATGGTTTCGTCAATATATTAGTATCTGCAAAATAATATGATAGAAACTAGAATCAATATTGTTTAGCACGCCGCTAACGGATGACTTCGGTACAAGTGCACCGAGAATTTCCTGCGGGAACGGTTCTACAAGCGCCGAGATGTTGTTAGAAGATTGCAGAAGAAATGTCGAGATAGATCGCCTCCTTTAAACTTCTTGACTTAGGTATATAGGCATAAATAAAAAAAATGCTTGCTTATTCTACGACTGATTGCAGTATCTCGAATAATTCAGGAATAACTGATTATACTGATTATACTTCAGATAATCCGTTAAATAATACTTTTTAGAAAACTTTTTATTACACATCAGTAATAACAAAATCCGCTTCACTGTAGTACGCCGCCGGGACTTCTGTAAATGAGTTCCCCTGGGATGGACTCTCGTGAACTTCTAACGAAGAATATATACATCACTCTGTCGGTAAATAATGGTTACATCATAATTTACGGCAGATTTTTCCTCGCCTGACATATTAATTGGAGTTAAATGACTGTATTTGAAATATTACCGACGAATATTATGTCGTGTGGATGTATTTTACATTTGAAAAGTAAAAAGTGCGAGTAGGCAATTTAATTATTTTTAAAATAATCGATATAAAATAATCACATAATTTAAAATTAGTTTCTCATTAAAATTTTACATAAAATAGGAATCTGAAGTTATCTTCTCGCAAGGCTGATTTGTTTTGTGAATTTGAGCTTAAATATGTACCTATTTCACACCCAGGGATACATGAAATAAAAAAAGCATTAAATTTTAAAAAATTTCAAATTTCACATTCAATAAGGAACCTCAAGATGTCGACGCACCATGCCGATATTTTTAAGTCTTATGTAACCTAAAAAGACAACTAATCCACACCCAGATATATATAATATTAATAGATATAGATATATATATATATATATATATATATATATATATATATATATATATATATATATATATATATATATATATATATATATATATATATATATATATATATATATATATATATATATATATATATATATATATAAGTGGAGGAGGTACCTATTAGTACCTACCTCAGTACACGTCAGTACCTACTTCGAGCAGCCCATAAATCAACTTTTTTTTTGTTAAAGGCGGTTCTGCACTAACCCCCACTATAAATTTATGCCGTCAAATAATATTTTCCTTACATTTTTTAACATATCTATCCTATCTCGTAAATAAAGCGAGGCCTGGTGGAAATCTGCGTTTTTCAGGTTTCATACGAAACGTAAAAACATTTTTGTTAACAGCCATTTTTTTACTTCGACTCTCGTAGCGGTGTATACCTACATAGGTAGGTATATAAATAATATATAGGTAGGTACACGTCTTGCTTCGCTGTTTTGGATTTTTTGCGGTATCGTATATGCGGTCAGTTAACTACACATACATATTAGATAAGCTTTTATACTGATGTGTTATAACTCACGGCACTCGTACGTTAATAATGCCTTTATCCCTCTAATAAAATAAGTAACGATTAATTCGGTAAACTATCTGCGTTCGGTTCAGGAACAATACCTAGATCGGAGAGGTACTTTGCGAAAGGGGATTCTTGATGAAGATATGATAACGGAAGTGATGATGGTTTATAATACACAAGACATAAAATTGAGCAATAATCACTTTATGGAAATTCGGCGCTGAATGAGCAGGGGTCGTATTTTATATCTCTCCCCTTTAAAGAAGGGTTCGTCAGAAACGCCCTTGCGGCTGTTGTATAGAATAGCGCAATTAGCCAAATAGTTATTTATGATATGAGTGAATAGATTAAGGAAACTTACAGGAAACAAAATATGGGAAACAAAAATATAATTACTGTAACGTCCACTGTACGAACGTCAACAAGCAGCAAGTACAAGACACGATAACTGCGATATGCGCAAACTCGAAGCTCCGCAAAGTGATGTATGTAGACGTTAGTAAAAAAGAGAGGATGGTTACATACATAAGCCCAAGCTCGAATCCGTTGATTTGTTCGCAACCTTGGACAGTATTTTCATTAATTCGTTTTAGAAGATTCCATATCTTATGGCAAGGCAAATTTAGGTAGGTATCTCAGGTGCTGAATTTCCACCTAAAAAACATGAAATCCTATGTAAACTGACCTGCCCGATTCGAATTTGTTGTTCGCCCTTTGATCCAGAATTGTCAAATGTGTCAAAATATGACATTTTTAAAAAAACTGAAAATTTTCATTATAATAATATTTTTTGCAAACTAGTACATAACTTTGTTAGTTGACGCCCGATCGTTATGAATTTTGGATATAACATTTTTCAATACTTCCCTGACAAATTGCCGTAACAATAGGAAATTTAGAAGGTCATATAAAACCTAAGTAATTTTTTTTTCGCTAGATGACACAAAATATCGTCATTTTGCAGCATAAAATGGTGAGTCGAGAAAACTTTTTTATCTTTAGAGATATATAACTAGTATAAGCGAGAAAAATGTTGCCAATAGAGCAAGGAAACTTTTTTACTTGAACTTTTTTTTCATACGACGTTTCGTTTGGGCTATATACATTTGTAAAAACCGAACTAAATAGAACCGGCGCGTCGCATCTCTTGGGATTATTGCTTGTGTTAGATGCGCTACAAGGAATAAAGCCACGTGTGTCAAAGAGAGCAAACACCGCAACCTTCTTCATGCGTGCAACAAAGATGACGCGCATTACTAAATTATCGTGCATTCTAAAATTGTCATTTTGAGAAATATGAAATACGAGACGAGCTTGATGTACAGTGCCGTTCAATTGAAAGTAAACGAAATTTTGGAAATTTTCCCATTGTGAAGCAGACTTTTGTAAACAGATCACATTCAAAATTATTTTAGGTTGAAGTATCTGTCAGTTATAGGGTGACAGCATTTTATATACAGTATTTATTAAAGAAAATCTATATGGTAAGGACGTCTCTTGTAAAAAAATCCATTAAATTAACAAACTAACTGAGAACTTAAGAAAATTACTATGAATGAATATTTGGTCCAAGCACCATTCGCGTTTATGACTTTTTGAGGCCTATTTCTCATAGACAATATTAGTGTCGCCAATATTTTCCCAGGCATTTTCAATCGCCAACCACAGTTCTTCTACGTTCGCTCGTCGGAAATTTCTGCTATACATGTCATTTTCCATTTGTGCCCATACATTTTCTATCGGATTTAAATCCGGCGACTTAGAGGGCCAAGGCAGAGTGTTAATATGGTTTGTATACAGCCATTCAGTAACAACTCGTGATTTGTGAATAGAGGAATTATCCTGAAATGTAAATGTAATTGAAATATGGAAAAAGTAAAGAGGAAATAAAGATATTTTCATGCTGCAAAGTGAAATTCTCGGGATATAAAATGAAAACGGAAGGTAACATAACATATTCCAAAATGTGAGCGTAGCTTTGACCAGTAAGACGCTCTCTGATTCTCCAAGTAACACCTGCTCCTTGGCAACATATCCATGCGCACACGTTGATAGAGAAGCGACCACTACGAGCTGTAGGATTTATATAGCGCTGTTCATATCGGCAATTTCTTGGGCGGTATACACGCACAGAGCCATCAATCATAGCAGGATTGAAAAACTTTTTCATCTGAAAAAATTATGTTGTCCCAAAAGTCCTGTGGCACACCGACAAATTGGTTGGCAAAGTTTAACCTCTGCTCCTTATGCCGTGGCAACAGAGCAACTTTATTTGCAGCCGAAAAATTCTTCAGCTCAGATGCTCTGATACGTCGTCTTGCGGTTTCCACCGAAGCAGGAAAATTTGTTAAGAACCAGGCAGTCACTGCTGTATCAAAAGGATTCTGTCGGAGGTGGTCAAGGACGAGTTCGTCTTCCTCCATAGTACTGAATTTCTGACGGCCCCCTCTATGGACGTACCCAACAGTTCCTTCTGCATTCCATTTTTGCTTAATTTTATAAATGCAACCTTTACTCACATTCAAAGTATCTGCAACTGCTTGCATTGACCATCCGGTCTGCAGTAACATCACAGCTCTCATTTTTTGCGGTTCAGTTAAGCGCGGCATAATAATAATAATTATAAGGAAAGCGTCAAAATATAGAATAATTATTAGTAAACTGACAAATAAAATTGACAATCAAGTTTTGATTACCTGAAAGCCTGTTTCACATTAATTTAAAAAATCGTTGACTTTCAATTGAACGGCACTGTACCTGTCTCTCTGTGGCTTTTTAATCAATTCTTTTTCATTGTAAACTGCTTATCACAATACACAAGCATTAGACATGTTAAACACGATTCAATGAATTAAACCCTTTTTAAAACAAAAACAACAAGTATAAATCTTATATGGATAACAAAACAACGTTAGAACCAGTTAGACAGGGAACAGATAGAAGTTAGAGCAACTGGAACTAAATTAATTTTAGGTAGTTTAATTATCGAACGGTAGAGGCACATTATTCGCAGCCCTCCCTCCTGTGATGACTGCCTCGTCAAAATGATGGTTATATGACCAAATATTAGATTTTATTTTAAATATTCTTGTTATCGTTTTTTGTTTTGTTGGAATTTTTATAAAACTGTTACATATAAATATAATTCAATATACATAATTCAATTTTTCTTATTTATTTCACTGATGCCCGATGCCAATGATTTGATTTCTGACAACCTATGACATGTGACAAACAGGCTTTACACAAAAATGATAAAAGCTCGTCTCTCATTCTAATACTTGTACGCTTTTTTAATGAATACAACTGTACATTTTGTGAGACTGTACATAATATTTTCATGGCACATGTACTTTAAGCTCGTGGACAATAATTAAATCGCCATTATGAATAAAGTTAATTACTTATCATTTAGAATCAGGATATTATTTGTATCATAATATGTAATTGGTAAACCAGAAAATAAATGACAGGAATGATCGTAGTGCACTGATCGTCACAAAATGGTACAGAGTTCCTGCATTACATATATCCCGCAGTTATGGAATCAGTTTGCGAGTAAAATAATTAGGTGTAAACAAAAGCTTATAAAGACTCGCTGGAATTGATAAAAGGAGCAAAAGCGAACGCTATTCGAATTACTATGCACTTATGCACTCAGTGCGCTCGAAACTCCACCTGAACTTCCATTTCCAACTTCAACAATCCTCACAAAGCTCTTAATAATGTAATAAAGTGACTGTAATTTCAGGACCACCCGGACCTCCAGGACCCGCGGGCCCGCCAGGAAAACGAGGACGGAAAGGGAAAAAAGGCGAGATCGGGGAACCTGGCCCTTCGGTATGTTCAACACTTGGTTATTCGAGAGAATGCTTTTGTTATTGTGCTTATGTTGTGCGACTTAATAGTCTTAGCACACATTAAGACTACGTATCAGATTTTAGAAAACAAACTTATTTCCATTATTTCAATTTTTTGCAAGCAGGTCGAAACATTATTTTAAACGTAATTCATAATTTGCAACTTTTTGTAATTTTTCGAAAAGATTTCCTTAATTTTCAAAATTATATGGTTCCGGTTGGAAAAATGGGATGGAAACTTTAAGTGTTTTAGTTATAACAAGTTTTGCAAGTTTTAGTTGAGTTATAGCGAATAATTGTTAATTGTAAATTTTTTATAATGTTTCGGACCTTCAAATGTATCTCCAATCTTGTGCTGAGATTTGGAAATTTTACTTGCAACATGGAGGGGGCTTTGGAAAAAAAAATATATGAAAGACGAGGGGTTTGGAAAAAAATTATATCTCATATAATTTAATTACTTATTTAAGAAACACACTGTATATCAGTTAAATCATTTAACGCCCAATCTATTCCAGATAAAAATTTGCCTATACCTATTTTTGTAACATTGCTTGCATACATACATGCTTGCATACAATGATAATCTTTAGATAGTTAAACAAAATAATGTATTAAAAAATAAATTGCCTTTAATAATACTGCTATTTAAATGAAATATTATGGCGCATATAAGCAACATAAGCACCTTAACTAGTAACAATTAGTAGATGTTATATTTATATACCTATCACGCTGATTTTTTTCTTTTTATTTTTCCTTTATAGGGGTCCCCAGGTGCACTGGGCAAGAACGGCTTTCCGGTATTGTTTTTTTTATTTTATTATCTAATTATATCATTAAATTTATTTTAAATTATATATCGACTTTATGTCTAATATTAATTGGTCTCAATATAAGCGAATATTAATTTACAAAGCAATAAAATAAATTAATAGTAAAACGAAATATGACATCATGTTATGATTTAAATTAACAGAATCAAATACTAACAACTACTATATTTTATAAAATTATTTCGCGTTCGAATATAATATAGGTATGGACTGATATGCGCTAATGGCATATGTGTTAAAAACATTTAATTTATACATATTCATGATTGCTGATTGTTAACTATATCAGAATTATTGCATAGTTCGAAAGTAAGTTTAGTTACATAAACTATCAATATAATTATTGAGCGTTAAATATTGAAATGATTATTTAGATTTATGTATTTGATAATTTTCTTTCATTTATGTATCTATTAAAATAGTACACATGTATTTTGTAATCAACAAAATGGTAATTTAATTCGAATTATAATTATTGTCTAATAAAATAAATACAACATATCTACTGTATGAACTTTTTCATAAACTAACAAAATATCACACTAGACTGGAATTACGATAACAGATAATAGAATATATTGCAATAGAAGATAACATACGTCACGGCTTCGATCAAGCAACCAGTGTCGTGTAAACTAATTCGTATCGATTGATTTCGATAGGTTACTCATTGCTAGATAGTTAGTTATACATATATACCGCGTGGTCCAAAAAAACCGGAATTTTTTGTTCCTTCAATAGTTTCGTTAATTTTTAACAGATTTTAATTATTGAACAACTAAATTATTGCTAAAAGATCAAGTTATAAGGTAATATAATCATATGTAAATCAAACTTAGCGTTTCTTTGTGATTTGCTGGAAATTTTTTTGTCGACAAAATAACGAAAATAATAAAAAGTATAATAAAATAAACATTTGTGAATATTATTTTCTAGTTCATCTGTAAACTTTACAGAAGTGAAACGACTATTTAATTTGGAAATGGAGTTTTCTACATCCGGAATATTAGTGTCAAACACGGCAAAAATGTCATCCACATATCAGCCAAATCCTAGGAAAATACGCGAATTCTTCTTTTGCTTCAGTTTCAAATCGACTCAGGAAGACACCAGCAATGAAATACGAAATTAGTTGTAATGACTGTGATCGAAAATATATTGGACAAACGAGACGATCAATTAACACCAGGTTTAGAGAGCATATGCCCATCTAAAATATGGAAGATACAGTTTAGAATACTTTAAAGATAAGTTTAGTGTTGCACAACATGCTTTTGACAACGATCATAGAATAGATATTAGTAATTTAAGATTAGTTGACCAGTTGAAATGTGACCAATAATAGACATTTGGATGCATTTGAGAGCATAGAAATTATGAAATGTAAAAATAGTATGATGAGCGACAAGGGACCTATACCGTATAGCCCGCTTTACGCGTTGCTTAGCAACTGATCATTGAAGCGTAACTAATGACGTCACAATGACAATAGTATAAATAGGGTAGAATTTTAGTTTAAGATTAGTTTTAATCGTCTCCGGATGATGTCAACTTGGTTGGCGAAACGCACGTCGCGTCGTGAAAAGTAAAAGTATTTTGGTGTTTGTGGAAACTACTTCGAGTGTCAAAAAAACCGGAGAGAAGTAGCGAGTCTACCGAGGAAATAAAACTTCGGTAGATTCACTACTTTTTATCCAATTTTAATTATAAAAAAACCGAATTATAGCTAAAAGATCAGGTTTTATGGGGCAAAATAAACATAATTTAATTTTTATCAAAATTGTAGGCTACTCACCAAACGTTGGGTTCTTTTAAGAGCCGCTGGAGCTTGTTTTATTGATATAATAACGAAAATATTGAAAAAGTAAAAATTAAAATGTCAAATTCGATTTTAAAGAATCAAAAACCAATTTAGTAGTTAGACATGTTATGCGACCAGGAAAAATTATTCCTAATTTTATCAACAGGTCTTAATTAGTAGAATAGTTAGAATAAAAATGGTGTTACTTTTGCTGCTGAATTCTAATTTCACAGGAAACATAATACACCTTAAATCATTGACAAAAATTACTCATTTCGACATTAAAATTAAATTTATATCGACACAAACAGTAACTTGAAAATATAATAATACAATAATTTTTACAAACATTTTGTATGATCAACGTTAATATGAACTCTCAATATTTTATTTTATATGTTATTGTAATGTTGTAAACCCTAAAAAGAAGAACGTTAACAAATATGATATTAAATGGGTTCGTAATTTTCGTTATTTTATCAACAAGAATATTTCCAGCGACTCACAAAGAAACACTAAGTTTGGTGACTAGCGCCACCTACAATATTATAAAAAATTAAAATATGATTATTACCTTATAACTTGATATTTTAGTTATAATTTAGATTCGCAATCATTAAAATCGATTAAAAATTAACGGAAATTTTGAAAGAAAAAATCCTTTTTTTTACAGTGAAGCTATGATATAATGGTTTTCTGCTTTGGAGTATATCTAAGGAACCTACCGCTCGATTTTAATGTTTCATATCTTAAAATATTCACAAATGTCTATTTTATGATACTTTTTTACTACTTTCGTTAGTTTTTCAACAAAAAAAATTCGAGCGAATCACAAATAAATACTAAGTTTGGTGACTATCGCCACCTACAATATTATAAAAAATTAAAATATTATTATATTACCTTATAACTTGATCTTTTAGTTATAATTTAGATGTGCAATGGTTAAAATCGGTTAAAAATTAACGGAAATATTGAAGAAATAAAAAATTCCGTTTTTTTGACAGCGAAGCTATGATAAAATGGTTTTCTGCTTTGGAGTATATCTAAGGAACCTACCGGTCGATTTTAATGTTTCATGTCTTAAAATATTCACAAATGTCTATTTTATGATACTTTTTTACTATTTTCGTTATTTTTTCAACAAAAAAAAATCGAGCGAATCACAAAGAAACACTATGTTTGGTGACTAGCGCCACTTACAATATTATAAAAAATTAAAATATTATTATACTACCTTATAACTTGATCTTTTAGTTATAATTTAGATTTGCAATGATTAAAATCGGTTAAAAATTAACGGAAATATTGAAGGAAAAAATACGTTTTTTTACAGCGAAGCTATGACAAAATGGTTTTCTGCTTTGGAGTATATCTAAGGAACCTATCGGGCGATTTTAATGTTTGATGTCTTAAAATATTCACAAATGTCTGTTTTATGATACTTTTTTACTATTTTCGTTATTTTATCAACAAATAAAATTATAGGGAATCATAAAAAACACTAAGTTTGGTGACTAGCGTCACCTACAATATTATAAAAATTAAAATATAATTATATTACCTTATAACTTGATCTTTTAGTTATAATTAAGTTTTTAACAATTAAAATCGGTTAAAAATCAACAAAACTATTGAGTAAATAAAAAATTCAATTTTTTTACCACCCGGTATACCGATAAAATCATATCGATAAATAGCGATATCAACCTGTGTGCATGATGACGTATGGTATCTTCTCAAAGCAATTCCAGTCTACACCAAAACAAGGACACTTCTGTTACTGTCAAGGTTGACTACTGAATTTATTGGAACTATCAGTAGCCCTATTAGTCTATTAGTCTACTAGGTCTAGAAGATATATATGTCGAAGAATTACAGTATTCTTCGACATATATATCCACATA